>PVJD01003416.1:0-164083 GCA_004026545.1 Mormoops blainvillei | reverse complement strand
AAATAACTGTTGGTGGGCAGATTCTAAGGGGGTCCTGTTTTGACTCAAACTTTTCTGTTTTTCCTCCTCCTTCTCCTTGAAGTCTGATGTCTGCACTCTAAGATTAATTGCGGTCGTCCCATCGCTGCCTAGTTTCTCACCCCTGCCGTTATCTGGGGTGTAGGGCTCTGATACCTCCTCCTCTTTTCCTGGTAACTTTCCACCAGCTCCTAACACCTAGCTATTAGGAAAATGCAAATCAAAATAACGATGAGATAGCACCTCACCCCTCTTAGAGTGGCTGTTATCAACAAGACAGGTAATATCAAGTGTTGGAGAGGTTGCGGAGAAAGAGGAACCTTCATGTAAACTGGTTCAGTCACTATGGAGAACAGTATGAGGGCTCCTCAAAAAATTAAGAATAGATTTATCAATGGCCACTTGGGCTGTTAAATACATGGCTAGAGAAAAAAAAGCTGTGATACATATATTTACTTGGCCATTTAAAAAAGAGGAAATCTTACCTTTTGTGACAGCATAGTTGGACCTGGAGAGTATTATGCTAACTAAAATATGACAGAGAAAGACAAGTACCATATGATCCCACTTACATGTCAAATCTAATGAAGAAAATAAACTGACAAAACAGAAACAGAGGCATGTATCATAGAAGTGTACACTTGAAAGCTATATAATCTTAAACAATGTCACCCTGATGAATTTAATGAAAAGAAAAAATGGTGAAAATATAAAGATTCTTGGGTACTTTGCAACTTGAATGAGGCTGGGTCTCAGTGCATCACCAGGACGGCCAAGTGGTGTTTACCAGGTTAATGCAGATTCATATTTGGCATCAGTTCCAAGCCTGGGGTCACTCAGCAAGGGATCCAGGGCACAGCATGGCCAGCCACCACTCTCCTGAGGCCTGTGGACCTTTGAGAGTTTTTAAGAAAGAATTGCAAGCCAACGCCAGCTCCTCACCGCTGGAGCAGCCTACAACCATGCATGGTCCAAGGCTGACTGCTTGCTACAAGGAGAGCCTCCAGCTGTGCAGGAGTTGGGTTGAGTGGCGTCTCAGGGAGCCATTGGAATGTGGCAAGTGGTGTTCATAAGGTTAATGCAGGTTTAGATTTGGTCATGTGGGGGAAGGCTCAACACAGGAAAAATGTTGCCTGCATGTTAGCCATGTTGGAGGAGGGCTCAATGCAAGGACAGTTGTGGGTGTACCTTCAGTCCTTGACCTCAGGCCACACAACTCAGCTTCCCTCTGTATGTCTCTGGCACCTGTCATGCTGCTCTCTTTCTACCTGAGCCCAGGCTGAGTTCCTGTGAATAGGTGAGTCTGTGCAGGGGCCCTTTAAGAGTACACTTGGGTTTCCAGAAGTTTTCCATTTCCCCAGATGGATGGAATCCTCACTAATTTTCACAGCCAGATGTTGTGGGGGCTCCTGTTCTCATCACTGGTGCTTTGGTCTGGGGTGCCTGGTGTGGGGCTGGAACCTCTCGCTTTTCAGGGGGCACCTCTGCAGCTGAGAAATCTTTCCCAGTTCTCCACGACCATAGGTGGGTGTGGGGCCTGTCCACATCATGTCTCTGCCCTCCCACCAGTCCTGACATAGCTTCTTTTTTATGTGCTTAGTTACAAGTCTTCTGTCCAGCTAGTATTCCAGTGGCTCTCCAGCTTCATTGTCCTAAAATTCAGTTGTCATTTTATGTGCTCATGGGAAGGGGTAAATTCAGTGTCCACCTACTCTGCCATCTTGATCAGAACCTGCGAGGCTATTAGATGTTAAATGGAGGGGAAAGATAATATATTAAAATAAGGAAAAACTATGATGAAATATCAAAAAGAACTTCAAGTGCTCAAACTATTAACTAACCTCCAAATCTATTTTCGATCCCTTGCTCTGTCTCTTCTCCTTCTGGTACTCCTATTTATGCACGTGTTTTTACATTTGACATTGTCCCAGAGGTTTTTTAAATGTTGCTTTTTATTATTTTTTCTCTTTGCTCTTTCAAGTTGATGGTTTTTATTACCTTGTCTTCTAGGTTGCTGATTCAATCCTTGGATCTGTTGTTGATTCCTTCTAGTGTATTCTTCATTGTAGTTATTGTGTTTTTCATTTCCAATTGGTCCCTTTTTTATGTTTTCTGTCTCCTTTTTTATGGTTTCTCTCTCTTTGTTAAAGTTCTCACTGAATCCATCTACTCTTCCCCTAAGTTTATGGAGCGTCCTGAAGTTAGTCGCCATTGGTGCCAGGCTTGGGGCTAGCTGGTGGGAGCAACAAAGTGATCTGTGTTTGGTTGCTGCTTGTGCTGAGCGTGGATGTGCTTGGGAAAGTCTATGCTGCGTGCCAAGGCCTGCTGCCACTAGTGCCAGCCTTGGGGTCCTTGGTGGGCATTAGAGTGCAAGCTGAGCCCAGGCACCGCTTGCTCTGGTCTTGGGGCTGCCTAGTTGGAGCTACATTACGAGCCAAGAATGGCTGCTGCTCATGCCAGGTTTGGGGCCGCCTGGAGGTACAATGCGCGTTGAGAGTGGTCATCGCTTGTGTTAAGCCTGAGTTTCTCAGCAGAAGCTACAATGTATTCCAAGGCTGGCTGCTGCCTGTGTGATTTTTCAGAGAGCCTGTAGCATGAGCCAAGCATTGCCACCACCTGTTTGGGATTCGTGGACCTTTGAGAAAGTCTGCAATGCAAGCCTAAAGCAGGCACTATTCGTATGGGCTTTGCCGATCTTTGAGTGAAACTGCAGCATGAGGTGAGGCAGGCTGCTTCTGTGGAGGAGGCACTGGAAGACACTGGGGCTGGGCAAGCAAATTGGGTGGGGTGGGTCTCAGGGATTCACCAGGACAGTGCAAATGGTGTTATCCAGGTTAGTGGAGAGCACAGACTTGACAACCACCTGAGCCGGGCTGATTGGCTGGAGTAAAAGCTCCTCAAAGGAACAGTGGTGCCTGCCAGTGCTTCTGTCCCCAGAGGAAGTAGCTCCGACCCCTGACTGTCTAGTCCTTACCCTGAAAAAGAAAGTTACTTTCTTCCCATATGTCCTTGGTGCTTTTTAAACTGCTTCCCCTGACCTGATGCTTAAAGTGAGTTTGTTTGCTGGCCCTTTAAGGGCAACAGGTCTTGGTCTCCCATAGCCCTTTATCTCTCTGGGATGTAATCCCTACTGATTTTCATGGCCAGGTGTTATGGAGATACCTCTTCCCAGCACTGGCATCCCAGTTGGGGGATCCAGGTGTGGGAGCTGGAACCCCACACCCTTCATGGGGAACCTCCATAGCTGAACTGCCCCTTCCATTTCTTTTAGAGGGAGAAAGAGGAAGGAAGGGCCGGAGGGAAGAAGAGAGAGAGAGACAGGCAGAGAGACAGACACACCAGCTTGTTGTTCCACTTACTTAGGCATTCAGTGGTCACTTCTTGCATGTGCCCTGACCAAGGATGGAACCTGCAAACGTGGTGTGTCAAACAACGCTCTAACCAACTGAGCTACCCAGCCAGGGCTTGCCTTCCATTCCTTAATTGTCACATGTAGGTGTCGGACCTACCTTTCTGCTTCTCCATTGCTCCTACCTGTTGATGTGGCTCCTTTATCTTAGTTGCAGGAAGTCTATTCAGCTAGTCTTCAGGGGTTCTCAGTGACAGTTGTTCTGTAATGTAGTTGTCATTTCAATATGAGCATGAGATGTCTTGACCTCAGAGTTTCCCTACTTTGCCATCTGACCGAAAGTCCTAAAATTTTAAGTTTTTCTATTGGTTATTTTTTCTTGAGGGGAAGGAAATCATAGGTATTACAATGGTGTGTGGCCCTCCCAAGAATCATAGTATATAAACAGGATGTTAGTGGTATTAAAATTTTATATGAAAGAAGCCACCTAGGAGGAAAAAAGGTCCAAAAAGGCTCATTACAGGGACAATAAAGAAAAAAAGCTGAGAAATCTCAGGCTAGGGTGGGCTGCCTAGGAGAAGAGGAAGGATGTCGGGGGCACCTGGAGTGGGAGTTAGAGCATGAGCAGAGGCAGGCGCCATGCTGGGACAGGTGTGTGGAGTTAGGGGATCTGTTCTGTGGTTGTGTGGCAGTGGGTGCAGCAAAGGGCAGAGGAGAGTAACTGAATCTGATAGCTCCAGGGTTTGGACTATTTAAGTTTAAATTAATTAAAATTAAATAAAATTAAAATTTCAGTTTCCCAGCCTAACTAGCCACATCCCAAGTGTACAATTGCCTCAAGGGCCACATGAGCTACTTGTATTAGAGGGGCTGCTGTAACAAACTACTGCAGGCTGGAGGACTGAAAACAACAGACGGGTATTCCCTCACCAGTCTGGAGGCCAGAAGTCTGAAGCTGGGTGTGGGCCAGGCCGTGCTCCCTCCAGAGGTTCTAGTGCAGAACCTGTTTATTGCCTCTTGCTTCCCTCTGTTTGTGGCTGCATCACTCCAGCCTCTGTCTCCATGGCCTCACAGTTCCTCCTTGTCTCTGTGTCTTTTCCTTTTCGTGTCTGTTTCAAAACTCCCCCTGCTTCTCTCTTACAAAGTATATGTGATTGCATTTAGGACCCACGCAAAACTTAATCACATCTTTTGCCATGTAAGGTAATATCCATAAGTTCTCAGGATTAGGAGGTAGACGTACTTTGGGGGCCACCATTCAACCCACAATGCTATATCAGGACACATATAGAACATTTTCATTGTTGCAGGAAGGTCTTTCACACAGTGCTGTAGAGGAAGGTATGAACAAAACAGGGACTGTGGAGTAAATCTGACAAGCTTAGCGACCTAAAGTAACCTCATGGGGCAATCCCATCATAAATACTTAACTGGGCATGCCATGCTGGGCAGTCACACCCCAGGTCTGTGGCTTTCTTAGTAAAAGGTTCTTCTTTGCCTTAAGTGAGCCCCATTTATTGTTCTAGTGAATCTAGTTTAACAGACCTTTGAAATGCTAGAGTGCTAGTCTTTTCTAGACTCCTGAAGGGAGCACATGATCCTGTTGCCTGTCCACCATCTTTATTTACTGTAAAATTATATATTTTATTTCTTAATCTTACTTTCATCCAGTCATAGAGATGTCCTCACCTTGCTTTCTCTGATTTCCTTAATCTACCACCAACAGGATTCATGAAGTCTTTCCTCCTTTGATTCCAAAACTGGCATTCTCAGGAGCATTTTCTCGGCCCATTAAGATCTTGCTTTTGGGAATGTCCTCAGTTTGGCTCAAATAAACTCTAATAAACTCAAAACTGTCTATAGGTTTGCACATTCTTACAGCAACAGAGGTTATGGACCAAGGGTCAAAACACTTGTTGAATGGTCAGAAATAACTTCGTAGATGGTGAATCTGTCACAAAGAATGAGGCAGTACATATCAATGTCAAAGGAGTAAGGTCTTCTCAATTGTAGTTAAAAAGAACAACATGAGATTTCCCATGTTAATAATTTTAGGTGTATAATACAGCAGGGTAGCTACACATCATTGTGCACTAGATCCCTAGAAAGTTTTCATCTTTTGAACCTGAAACTCTATGCCCATTGAACAACTCCCCTTTGCCCCTCTCCCAGGAAGCACCATTCTACTTTCTGTTTCTGAGTTTGGGCATTTACTGTACAGGGAATCATGCAGTATTTGTCTTTTCTGGCTAGCTTATCTCACTTAGTTAGCATAATGTTCTCAAGGGTCACCCAGGCTCCAGCGCATGAGAGGATTTACTTCTTTTTAAGGCTAAATAATATTATACATATACCTGCATATACACATATATGTACATACATAGATATAATCTCATTTTGTTCATAAATTCATCCCTCATTGAACATTTAGGTTGCTTCCAAAAAGAAATAGGTTTTTTGAAGTCACTGCAAAATCCAAGCCTGAAAACAGCAGTGGGAGAATAGGCAGAATTCTAACCCTTGCACTCGGCACACAGTGACAGCCCATTTTATGTTCTCGGCACAAAGCTCATGACTGTGCATGGGATGACTGTGCACAGGTCCCTGACTCCCCGGGTTCTGGATGCAGGGTTTCCCTGTCGAGGGCTGTGAGCTATGTTAGAGGATGCTCCCAGGCGCGGGGATCAGTCAAAGTAGGTGCATGGGCCACTCACAGGGACTGGTGGAGGGCTGGTCAGAGTCCATCACACAGGAGCCTTCTCAGATGCGGGGGCGGGGGGGGCGCAGCTAGGGAAGAGGCTCAGCTCTGGTTAGACATCTTCAGTGGGATGTGGTGAGTGCGCCCCAGACAGCCCTGAAAACAGAGGCCCCTCGGAGCCTCAATTTTCTGAACGGTGTTAATAGTCCAGCAAGCTTTCTGCACTCACGTGAGCCGTGAGGCATTCATTGGCCAGCACCAGGGAAGGCCGAGAGAGTGAGAGGCGGGGCCGATGGGGGTGAGCCAATGGGGAAGTGGCGGCCCCTGACCCACGCATGCTCAGTGCATTCTTTCCCACTGCAGCACAAGCGGTGCTGGACCGTATTGCCAGTTGGGCGTTCGGGTACAGGTGGGTACTGCCGGGTCCCGCAGGCCAGCCCAGACCCACGTGCTCTGCTGGCTCGCGGCACCCTGTGGGAAGGAGCACACAGGCCACGCTTGAACCCAGGTGTCTAGGAGGCCGAGCTCTCCACCACGCAAGCAACCTGTGGGCCGGAAGAGTCGCTCGGGAGGCAGCTGACAGGGAGGGCGGGCCAGGCATGCAGCTGACCGACCCTGTCTTCCACAGAGAACCGACTGGCACCATGCTCCCCGCAGCTCCAGCTCACCTGCTCCTGGCCTACAGTCTCGCCCTGGAGCCCTTTCTTGCAGGTGAGAGCGCCTGGGGCCACCCACACTCCACACCCCCGCCTTCATTCCCACCTGCACCCACACCCTGCACCCCACACCAGCATCCTCGCCCGCACTGTCGTTCTCAGCACCCCCACTGGCCAACAAAATTATAGAAGTTTCAGGTACACAGTTCTGAAACACATCACTTTAAACTGTAGTGTGTGCTCACCACCCCAAGTCAAGACCCTGTCCTTTACCGTTTATCCCCCTGTATACCATCCCTCACTGCCCCTCTCCCCTGACAATCACCACAGTATTGCCTGGGTCCATGAGCTTTTCTCTTATTTCTCTTCTTTTTTGCTCAGTCCCTCCACCTCTCCCTCTCATCGTCCCCACCACCACCGCCCCTAACCCCCACTCCTAACAGCCGTCATCCTGCTCTCTATGAGTCTGTCTCTATTTTGTGTGTTAGTTCATTTTGTTCATTAGATTCCACATGTGAGTGAGATCACATGGTATGTGTCTTTCTCTGACTGGCTTATTTCACTCAGCATAATGCTCTCCAGGTCCATCCATGCTGTTGTAAAGGGCAAGATTTCCTTTTTATGGCCAAGTAATATTCCATCTTGTAAATGTGCCACAGCTTCCCTATCCACTCCTACTGATGGGCACTTGGGCCACACTTGGGAGGAACGTGAGACATGATACAGGGCTGGCATTTCGCAAACTTTAATTAGGGGGCAGCTTGCTGTCTGTTTTTCTCCAGAGACCACTTCATACTGTGGGAAGGAAGGAGGAGAGAAAATATTCGCCCGTGTTTGGTGAATCATGGGTCCTTGCCCAAGTGGATCTCCTGTCTGATGTCCCCAAGGGATGTGGGTACAGAATGTCTTTCTGTTCACCGGATGCCATGTGCCACATCTTCCTATGGAGAGCACTCATTCCCTTAGTGTTGCACAATCACTTTAAATTACTGGGGTCATCCCAGGGCATCCTGGGGCTTCCTCCCAAGCGGCCTCCTCCATCATCAGGATAGTCCACTCATCCACTGGTCAGCAGTGTAAACTGCTTGTGCTCAGACCCTTTTGCTGTCCCTTCTTGCCCAGCCTCTCAATTGTCTGCCTTTTTTTTTTTTTTTTAATAAAAAGGGACTCACCCCTCATTGCTGGACCAATACAAATAGTTATTACTTACTAAGAATTCATTCTGAGCCAGTTTAGGATTCCTGATAAAAATAAAGTTTAACATAATTTTACTTAATATTCCAGGTCTTTCTTGATTCCTTTCCTTCTCCTTTGCTTCCTTCACCTAATAAAAGACTACAGAAAACCATTTATTAATTTTTGGGACAGGCCTTAGATAAAATGTGGTCATTCATCTTGAGCTGTCAACCTTCAAGTCCTGCACCTCATTCCCTGGTCCTGTCTTTCCCACTGCATCGTATCTTTCCTCCTCCCGAGCTCGAAGCTGACCTCACTGAATTTTCCCACGAAAGCTTATTTTCAAGGAAGGATGGGAAAATCATAGTTCCTCTTGCTGCGAATTACTGAGAACCTGCCCATGGTGCTCTGCATTTTCACAGAAACCAAAGCCCAAAGCTAAAAAAAAGGCTTTTCTTTTAATAACAGACATAAGAGAGCTTGTGACTGGTGTTGGGCTGAAAGAACAGGGACGTCTGTCCGTCTACACAGCTCTCACATTCCAGTAGCTTCCTTCCAGTTCAGACACCATTACCTGGGCAGCCAGGGGTCTGAGAGAGGCCCGTGGGCAGTGCCATGGGAGGCAGTGAAAGTGTTATGCCCATCCTTAACCAGGGGACGACTCGTTTCCTCAGGGGTGCTCTCCATTCCTCTTGCTTTGTGGTTATGATTTGTAGTGCAGTTTGCTTCAGTGTTTTTCTATAAGGAGCCTTTTGCAGTTTTATTGAGATGCATTGACATACGTCACTGTGATAGCTTTACGGCATCCAGCATAATGGCCTGATTTGCATATGTTGTGAAATGAGGACCACAGTAAGTTTAGTTAGCATCCATCCTCTCATAGAGACACAATAAACAGGAAAAGCAAAAAATATTTTGTTTCTGTGTGATGAGAATTCTTAAAACTTACACTCTTAACTTTCCTATATATCATAGCATTAACTATGGTCACCTCACACTGTATATTATATCCCTAGTACTTATGTATCTTACAAATGGAAGTTTGCACCTTTTTGATCACCTTCCCACAAATCCCCTCCCTCTGGTAATCACAAATCTGGTCTCCTTCCATGAGTTTGGGCTTTCCTTTATTTAAAAACTCATAGGCGCAGACAACAATATGGTGCTTACAAGAGGGAACAGGGTTGGAGAGAGGTGGAAGAGGGTAAACGGGGCATAAATGGTGACAGAAGGAGATTTGACTTGGGGTGGTGAACATACAGCACAATATAGTACAATACAATACACAGGTGATATGTTACAGAATAGTACACTTGAAACCTACATCATTTTATTAACCAGTGTCACCCCGATAAATTCAATAAAACCTCTGGAAAAAAGAATTTGAAATGAGAATGGTACAACCGAGGCGGTGAACTTTTAATGAATTAAATTTAAAGAGACACAGTAAACAGTAGCTTTAAGCACAGTGTGGTACGAGAGTTTGGAAGAAGAGGGGATTGGAGACATTGCTGAGAAATTATGAACTGGAGTTCCTTTAATGTTAATGATTGTAATTCTTTTTTATGTTATTTTGTTTGTTTTTTTAATTACTCTTGGCTGTTCTTACATGCTTACTCAAGTAAGACTCTTCAGGGAGAGCAGGCCAGGCTCTGTAAGGGTTTCAGTGTCTTAGGTCTCCAGCCATCTCTGGACTTGGGTTCTGCTCCAGCTCCTGCCTGGGAGGGAGGGCCTGCTACCCTCATGTTTGCAGAGCCCAGGGCAATATGGTTCCATATTTAAAAGGTACATTAAGCTTTAATAAAACAATTATTCTAGGTTGCATCGTCTTACTTGGATAAATGATCTGCAATTTTCACACTTCTCAGAGTCCTGTGCCAGGGAATGCCAGCACTGAGAGACCCCTTGTCCCAGCCTGTGTCCTCTGCCCATGCTGCCGCCCTCACGGCAAAGGGCACACTGACCCTGTGCACGGATGCACCAGTTCTTAGTCCAGGTTCTTCACTGCTGTCGCCTGCAAACTCCTTGATCTATTTGAGCAAGAAATCCCAGGATTGTGGGTACCCAGGCAAGGGGGGGTCTTCAGGCTCCTAGTGGGCATGACCCCTCGATGTCACCCACCACTTGCCCCTGCCCTTCCCCCACAGGGCCTAGTGGAGCCAGAGGAGAGTGAGGGGAGGTTCTCCTGGAGGGGGGAAAGTAAACAATTCAAAGACACCTTTTCAAAACCTGAGAAAAATTCTGCAGGTAAGTACTGTGACTTCTACTCCCTTTCCCCTTTCCTTAAATTCTCACAGGTTCCTCATCTCTGTACCCACAGTTTTCTCCATTTGGTGGCCACCTTTCACTGGAGCAGCCATCCGGCTTTTGTCTTCAACAGCAAGGGCCTGTGGGATGCTTGGATGGAGCGGTGGGGGGGGCGGGGGGGCGGCGGTTAGAGGACTGAGCTCGCTGAGCTGTCACAGAGCCCCAAAGGCAGAGAGCGCGGCAGCGCAGAGGCTCCTTCCCATCAGCTGGGCCCTGTTTGAGATTTTGTGTGTGCCTCATCCTGTCACCTGCATTATTCAGTGTGAATGTCTGGAAGCCACCCTTCCAGTGAGGTACCCCTTGAATTGCACCCCCTCCCTGCACTTGCTGTCCTGTCCCAGTCCCTCTTTAGTGTTTATCATCATCTGATGTGCCGTGTGTTTTTTGTTTGTTCGTTTTAGTCTGCACCCCTCACCAGAAAGTAGCCTCCACAAGGGCGGGGATTTTTGTGGCAACTCTAGGGTTGAGGGTCCCATACCAAATGCTGGGGTGGGCGAGTCCAGACAGTTTTCTGTCTTTTTTTAAAGTCTCCTGGGAGATTAAAATGAATGACCAAGAGGAGAAGGATGTGGATGAATTTGCCTCCAATGGCTTTAAGTGCCCGACCTGCTTTGCAGTGCTAGGAAGGAAGTGTGACAGTGAGCTCAAGTGGTGCGCCGCCGACAGAGTGAAGTGTGTTGAATTCTCTGGCATCGTCAACACAGGTACTTTGTAAGGGTGCAGTACTGCATAGGCACAGAGCAGTGGCACTCTGCCGCCAGCTTATGGGGCATGTGTCCTGAAGGCGGGGCTGAGGAGAATCCAATTTTTGTCCTAATCTCTTAGAAACGAGGACACCACAGTAGTCAGACTCAGGAAATATGTCTAACTGGCTTTCTCACATTCATTCATTTATGAATTTTTGTGCTTTTACCAACAAACTCTCTGCTAGCTTTGAGGAAGTTAGTTCAGCATATCGGATGACACTTCATTCTATGCAAACTTTGGTTAGTTTTTTTAAATGCAGGAGTAATTTGTGTCCCTGCCCTGGGAAGGTTTAATTTCCAAAGTAAAAGTTTCGGGGAAAGACAATGATTAAACTTTCTTCAAAAAGGTTGTAAAGCATAATTTACTGAGCTGGCTTTAAGAAAACCCAACACCAAGTTCTAAGTTAATTGAAGACACGTTTGAAATAAATTAGGGCACAGGAGGGTTCCCAGGAGCAGAGCTCCCCAGTGCTGGGCTGGGCTGAAACCTTCCTTTACCTTCTCCCTTCCTGTCGCTGCCGCTGAGGGGCACAGCCTTCCCACTGAGGTAACCCATCAAGGGCTGGTCATGTCCATTGGTCTCTTGGATTCTTATGTTTGTAGCGTCTGTATTTCGCACAACAGTGATTCTTTGCATTAAAAGAGCAATCGCTGGATATTGTACCCAGAGAAGGCAGGTAAGACCACCAAGGGCACGGAATGCTCCATGCGAAACGATGTATCTGGAAGCACTTTGAAAGGCAGAAACGACCAAAGCAACTGCTTTGGTATGTCTGTTGTTGTTTCTAAAGAGAGAGTGCAAACCAAGAACAAGAGAAAATCAGATTTAAGCCCTAAAAATTGTGAAGGGTGAAACGGATACACCACGTCCAGACATCCACAGTGTAGGGCACTCCTAATAAAGACCCAATGGACTTGCAGGAGAAACAAATGTTTGTAAAAATATTTTGCAGATGATAATATAAATTGGAAAAAAATCTTACAGAAGGCTTAGAACATACACGAGTGTTTGATTGAGATAGGCTGTGAAGGTTTTGTGAGCCAGGTGTTTGGGGGACACTGTGCCAGCTGTGTGGGATGACTCCCACGCAGGGCGGCCTGGCAGGCATCAACTCCAGCCCAGCCTGGGCGGGGGGAAGGGTGAAAGAGAGAGTAGAGGAAGGAGGAGAAGAGTGGAAGTCTCATTCATAATTTCTTGCAGGTCTTAAAGACATAGCTGTTGAAATGAAGAAATGCATACAAGCAGACCTCTGCAAAGAAATGATAACTTACATGGGTTTTCCAGTTGCTAACAGGAGTAGAACTTGCAGATCAGCCATCAGAAATGGGACCTGGGTCAGACCTCCAACTTTGGTCTTCTTTATTCTCTTTCTGGAGAAGCTGCTTTATTGAGCTGCTGCAAGGGCCCAGCCATTTCCCTTCCAGAATTAAACATGCTATTTTTGGTTTATGTATTCTTTCATGTTTGTTAATTTCTCCACACTTATATTCAGTTGTCCATTTCTTGACTCATTCAGCAAGGTTTACTTGTGTACCCAGCCTCACACAAAGTGGGTTAGGACCAAAGTCAGTCCCTGCCTTTAAGAAGACCCCAAGGCATCCGAAGGAATACAGGCACGGATGAAATTCTTAGAAAGCAATGTGAGAAAAAGGGTGGTACCTCTGCTCAAGTAGCCCAAGGTGATCGCGTTAGACACAAGGTAGAAGCGGCAGGCTGTGGGTTTCCTTAGGGAAGGTGAAGATTGTAGACGAGCCGAGAGGGGATCTGTGTCATTTGGCAGCAGGGGTAGTGTGCATGGCACTGGAGATGGGGAAGCAGGCAGAGGCTAACAGGCAGCAGCTGGGGTCAGTGGCAGGAGGACTGAGACAAATATGTTGGCCCAGCCAGAAGCCTCTCTCTGTGAGTGATAGAGGCGGCACCAGTGGGCGAGCACAGTGTACTCACTGCCCTGAACATGGTCTGCTCCCTTGATGATGGAAAGCAGCCCCCAGCCCCCAGCCCCCTGGAGATGTGGTCTGAAGTCAGGGGCCTCCTTGTGGCTCTCACCCCTGAATGCCCATCAGAATCACCTGGGGGTGTTCGAGGAGAACGCTCATCTGGGCCACAGTGGGGATCGCGACTCAGGTGATCTGGGCGAGTCCTGGTTCTGCCTCCTCCCAGCCCTCCATGGTTTTTGTCCTCAGTCTGTTGAGTTTTTATCTCCCCTGTAGTGATTCTGTGTTTTCGCTACTGTTTAAAAAAGAACACCACTGAGGTCTGAGGAAAAAAGTAAAACTCTTTATTTACACAAAGTGGGAGATGTTCAATTACGTCAACTAACAGGTGCACGTAAACGCAAGAACTTTCTACGGACATCAAATGTCAGCTTGCTACTGGACCTGCACCATCCGGGAGCAGGTCTGCCTCAGGTTCTTGGCTTTGTGCTGGAAGGATTTCACAACCCAAGGCCAGGTGGTTTTGAGAGGACATTTATTAAGACTGGGGACAGTGAGACAAAGGAAGGGCTTAGGGTAGAAGAAGCAGCGGGAGAGCCTGGGCAGGGGAGGCGTTATAGGAAAGGAGTGAGCCAAGGCAGAGGTGCTGTTGGCTCACCAGAAAGTCAGAGGAAAGGGGGCCTTGGAGACGAGATCAGGGGGTTAGGCCTGGGTGGAGCTACCGCTGCCCACTGCTCCCCTGGTTGCAAGTCTCCTGCAGACACTTAGAGTGTAGGAGGAAGTAAAAAGTTCATGCCTGGGAAGGGGCATGGGCGTGCTCTAGAGCGAGTCCTCGCTGCATGTCTGTCCTGAGGGCTGTTTATGTTCTTTCTGTGGGTGAGAATCTCAGGGGAGGGTTTCAGCAGAATATTCATCAGTTTTCCAGGTGAGTTTTTCATGTGCTGATGCATCAAAATGAGCGATAGGGCATTTGGGGAATATTCTTTGGTCCATTACTGTTTTACTTTTATCTTGAGTCTGGCTTTTAATGGAGGTTTTGTTATTTGTTCCCCTGACTTCACTGGGTTCAGTTGGCAAAAATGGCACTAACTGGGTCTCTGTCCTCTACCTCCCAGACTGGGGAGATTTAAGCTGTGTGTTCTCTGGTCGGGGGTGGGGAGAGGTGTAAACCATTCACTCTCAAGGGTCCCTGGTCAGGGGAGATAAGGTCTGCGATTCACCAGCTGGCTCTAAGTTGCTCAGACTGTTTGGCCTTGTTTAATTTTCTTGTCTCAGTTTCCCCGTTCCACTTGCCCAGGAATTTTCCTAGCTTCTTACTATCCTGCCTCAAATTGATGCAAATTTTGAAAATTGCAAATAGTCTTCCTTAACTTTAAATGAGTCATGTAATATAAGAACACTGACCAAATTAATGTCTTGTCTCAAAGGACAAGGACTTCCAACTATATGAAGAAATATCAACTCATAACCCCCAAAATCAAACTCATCCATCAAAGAAATATTTCAGCTAAATATAATCAAGTCAGTGTTACCATGATAAATGGGGCTCCAACTATAGTAGGTCAAATATCATGGTTTATCAGAATTTTAAAATAAGAGATAGGTTTTTATCTTATTGCTTCATTCCACTGAAAGTATTTTTCCTTAATTTTCTGAGGAAGCCCCGGTCCTGTAAAAAGTGTCACAGATAGTCTTTAAACTCACTGACTGTGTACCGGAAAATGCCTTGAGTTGTCACCAGTTGGTAGAGCTATTAAATGAAATACAACACAGGAAATTTAAGGCTCTTGTATTATTTGCCAAAGCTTGCCAGGTGAATCCTGAAAGAGTTTTACAAAATTTACCAGACTGTTACCTCCAATTGAAGACTTCCTTGAAACAGAAAAAGATATGCATAAATATACTTGCCAAACATTTAATAATCAAAGACTGAAAAGGTCCTTGTAATTTATGATTTCTCATTGATAATACAGTACACATGTATGATCTAAATTTTAATATCCAATAAAAGGGAAGGCTAATTTGTGATTTTCCTATACAGATATGAAAATTTATGTTGAAGTACATTGTTTTATTTTTGTTCAAGTACAGTTGTCCCCGTTCCCCCCCCACTCCCCCTGCCCCACTGATCCCCTCTCCCACCCTCAATTCCATTCCCTTTGGCTTTGTCCATGTGTCCTTAATTCGTGTTCCTTGACGATCCTTCTCTTATTATCCCCCATTATCCCTCTCGCCCTCCCCTCTAGTTACTGTCAGTTTGTTTTTTGTTTCAGTGTTGCTGGTTATATTTTGCTTGTTTGTTTGTTTTGTTGATTAGGTTCCTCTTATAGGTGAGAGCATATGGTATCTGTCTTTCACTACCTGGCTTATTTCACTTAGTATAATGCTCTCCAGGTCCATCCATGCTGTCACAAAGGGTAGGAGCTCCTTCTTTCTTTCTGCTGCATAGTATTCCATTGCGTAAATGTAGCACAGTTTTTTGATCTACTCATTTACTGATGGGCACGTAGGCTGTTTCCAGCACTTGGCTATTGTAAATGGTGCCGCTATGAACATTGGGGGGCATGGGTTCTTTTGAATTGGTGTTTCAGGATTCTTAGGGTATAATCCCAGCAGTGGAGTTGCTAGGTCAAAAGGCAGTTCCATATTTAGTTATCTGAGGAAATTCCATACTGTTTTCCTCAGTGGCTGCACCAGTCTGCATTCCCACCAAAAGTGCACTAGGGTTCCCTTCTCTCCACATCCTCGCCAGCACTTGTTTCTTGATTTGTTTATGATGGCCATTCTGGCTGGTGTGAAGTGGTATCTCATTGTGGTTTTAATTAGCATCTCTCTGATGGCTAGTGATGCTGAGCATCCTTTTATATGTCTCTGGGCCCTGTGTATGTCCTTCTTGGAGAAGTGTCTCTTCAGGGCCTTTGTCCATTTTTTAATTGGATTGTTTATCTTCCTGGAGTGGAGTCGTGTGAGTTCTTTATATATTATGGAGATCAAAGCCTTGTCCAAGGTATCATTGGCAAATATATTTTCCAATATGTTTGGTCCCCTTTTCATTTTGCTACTGTTTTCTTTAGCTGTGCAAAAGCTTTTATTTTGATGAAGTCCCATTTATTTATTCTTTCTTTTATAAGTCTTGCTCTATGGGACATGTTGGTGAAAATATTGCTGCATGGAATATCTAAGATTTTCCTACCTATGTTCTTCTCTAAGACTTTTATGGTGTTGCAACTTATATTTAAGTCTTTTATCCATCTTGAGTTTATTTTTGTGTGTGGTGTAAGTTGGTGATTGAGCTTCATTTTTTTTGCATGTAACTGTCCAGATTTCCCAGCACCATTAGTTGAAGAGGAAATTTTTACTCCATTTTATGCTTCTGCAACCTTTGTCAAATATTAATTGATCATAGAGACGGGTTTAATTCTGGGCTCTCTATTTTGTTCCATTGGTATATGTGTCTGTCCTTATGCCAGTATCAGACTGTTTTGATTACCATGGTCTTGTAATATAGCTTTCTATCAGGTATTGTGATCCCTCCTACTTTGTTCTTCTTTCTCAAAATTGCTGCAGCTATTCTGGGTCATTTATGGTTCTATATAAATTTTTGAAATGTTTGTTCTATATCTGTGAAATATGTCATTGATATTTTAATAGGGATTACATTGAATCTATAGATTGTTTTGTGTAGTATGGACATTTCGATGATGTTAATTCTTTCAGTCCGTGAACATGGTATATGCTTCCATTTATTTGTATCTTCCTTAATTTCTTTCTTCACTGTTGTGCACTTTTCTGAGTACAGGTCTTTTATCTCCTTAGTTAGATTTATTCCTAAGTACACTATTTTTATCACTGCTATAGCAAATGGTATTTTATTCCTGATTTCTGCTGCTGATATTTCATCGTTGGTGTATAAAAATGCCTTTGATTTCTGAATATTGACTTTGTATCCGGCTGTTTTGACAAATTCACTTATTAGATTGAGTAGGTTTTTGGTGGAGTCTATATGGTTTTATATGTACACTGTCATGTCATCTGCAAACAGTGACAGCTTTACTTCCTCCTTTCCAATTTAGATGTCTTTTATTTCTTTTCCTTGTCTGATGGCTGTGGCTAGGACTTCTAATACTATGTTGAATGGAAGTAGTGTAAGCAGACATCCTTGTCTTGTTCCCGTTCTTAGTGAGAAAGCTATAGTTTTTGCACATTGAATAAGATGCTAGCTGTGGATTTCTCATATATGGCTTTTATTATGTTGAGCTATGGTCCCTCTACTCCCACTTTGCTGAGTGTTTTTATCATAAATGGGTGCTGTACCTTATCAAATGCTTTTTCCACATCTATTAATATGATCATGTGATTTTTGTCTATCCTTTCATTTATGTGATGTATTACACTTACTGATTTGCGAATATTGTACCATTCTTGTACCCCTGGGATGAATCCCACTTGATCATGGTGTATGAACTTTTTAATGTATTGCCATATGCATTTTGCCAATATTTTTTTAGGATTTTAGCATCTGTGTTCATCAGCTATATTGGCCTGTAGTTTTCTTTCTTTGTTGTGTCTTTATCTGGTTTTGGGATTAGGATGATGCTGGCCTCATAAAAAGAGTTTAGGAGTCTTCCCTCTTCTTGGATTTTTTGGAATAGCTTGAGAAGGACAGGGGTTAACTCTTCCTTAAATGTTTTGTAAAATTCTCCTGTGAAACCATCCAGTCCGGGGCTTTTGTGTGCCGGGAGTTTTTTGGTCAATGCTTCAATTTCACCAGCTCTTATTGGTCTGTTCAGGCCTTCTGCTTCTTCTTCATTCAATTTTGGAAGATAATATTTTTCTAGAAATTTGTCCAGGTTTTCAAATTTCTTGGCATATTGTCGTTCATAGTAATTTCTTACAATCCTTTGTATTTCCCTGGTATCAGTTGTAATCTCTCCTCTTTCATTTCTGATTTTATTTGTTTGAGTTTGCTCTCTTTTTTTCTTGATGAATCTGCTTTAAAGACTTGTTGATTTTGTTTATCTTTTCAAAGAACCAGCTCCTGGATTTATTGATCCTTTGAATGGTTCTTTTAATCTCTATGCCATTTAATTCTACTCTGACTTTGGTTATTTCCTTCTTTCTGCTCCCTGTGGGATTTGTTTATTGTTTTTTCTCCAGTTCTGGTAGATGTAGGGTTAGGTTATTTATTTGAAATGTTTCTATCTTTTTTGGGTAGGCCCATATTGCTATGAACTTTCCTCTCAGGACTGCCTTCATTGTGTCCCATAGGTTTTGGACTGGTATGTATTTATTTTCATTTGTTCCAGAAAATTTTTGATTTCTTCTTGATCTCATTATTAGCCCATTCATTGTTTAATAGCATGCTATTCAATCTCCATGAATTTGAGTGTTTTTGAGTTTTTTCCTTAAGGTCAGTTTCTAGTTTCAGGCCCTTGTGGTCTGAGAAAATGCCTGATATGATGTCAGTTTTCTTGTATTTTTTGAGGCTTCTTTTGTGTCCTATCATGTGGTCTATCTTTGAAAATTTTCCATGTGCATTTGAAAAGAATGTGTGTTTTGCTGCTCTGAGATAAAAGGTTCTATATATATCAGTTAAGTCCATTTGATCTAGGGCATTGTTCAGTGCCACAATATCCTTGTTGATATTTTGTTTAGAAGATCTATCCATTGTTGACAGTGGGGTGTTAAAATCCCCTAGTCTAAGTGTGTTGTGGTCTATATCTTTCTTGATGTCCTCCAGGATTTTCCTTATATATTTGGGTGCTGCTGTGTTGGGCGCATATATGTTTATAATGTTTATGTCTTCTAGATGGATTCTTCCCTTGAGCATTTTGAAGTGTCCTTCTGTGTCTCTTTTTATGGCTTTTGTTTTGAAGTCTATTTTATCTGATATAAGTATTGCTACCCTGGCTTTTTTTTTTCCTATCCATTTGCTTGGAATATTTTTCTCCAACCCTTTACTTTCAGCCTGTGTAGGTCTTTTTTTTCCGAGATGAGTCTCTCGTAGGCAGCATATGTGAGGGTTGTGTTTTCTTATTCATTCAGCTAGCCTGTGTCTTTTAACTGGAGCATTTAGTCCATTAACATTTAAGGTTATATTGATAGCTACTTACTCCTTTTTTCCCATTCGTACCTGTGTTCCTCTCTCTCTCACTCTTTTTCTTCCTCTTCTTATAGCAGTCCCTTTTGCATATCTTGCAGTGCTGGCTTGGTATAGGTATATTCTTTCAGCCTTCTTTCATCTGGGAAAGTCCTTATTTTGCTTCCATTTTAATTGAGAGCCTTGCTGGGTAGAATGGCCTTGGTTGCAGGGCTTTGCTTTTCATTACTTAGAATATTTGTTGCCATTCTCCTCTTGCTTGTAGTGTTTCTGTTGAGAAATAAGCTGCTAGTCTTATTGGGGCTCCCTTGTACGTTACTTCTTGTTTCTGTTTTTAAGATTCTCTCTTTGTCTTTAAAACTTGTCATTTTAATTATGATGTGTCTTAGAGTGGGCCTCTTTGGGTTCATCTTGATTGGGACCCTGTTGGTTCCCGAACTTGGGTGGCTTTTCCCCTCTCCAGTTTTGGGAAGTTTTCTGTCACTATTTTTTCAAACAGGGTTTCTATCCCTTGCTCCTTTTCTTCTCCTTCGGGTATTCCTGTGATTCGAATGTTGTCATGTTTCATGTTTTCTTGCAGTTCCCTTAATCTATCTTCATATTTTCTTAGTCTTTTTTCATGCAGCTGCTCTAGCTGGGTATTTATTTCTACCTTGTCCACCAGCTCACTGATTCAGTCCTCTGCTTCATCCAGCCTGCTTGTGACTCATTCTAGTGTATTTTTTATTTCAGAAATTGTGTTCTTCATTTTTTTCCTGGTTCTTGTTTATAGT
The DNA here is from genome assembly GCA_004026545.1 of Mormoops blainvillei. Lineage (NCBI taxonomy): Eukaryota > Metazoa > Chordata > Mammalia > Chiroptera > Mormoopidae > Mormoops > Mormoops blainvillei. Next base: position 144,325 of record PVJD01003416.1, on the reverse strand, counting down.
TTCTATGTCCTTTTCCATACTGTTGTAGTCCCTATTCAGTTTCGTGTACTTGTCTGTGAGTTCTTCAAGCATCCTTACAACCATTCTTTTGAATCTCTATCTGATCATTTGCTTCCCTCCATTTCATTTTGCTTTTTTACTGGGGAGTCTTCCGTTCCTTTCAGATGCAGGTTCTTTCTTTGCCTCCCCATTTCAGGTGATTCTTTTTGTTTTTTCTGGGATTCCCAATGCTCTGCTTTGCCAGCTGCCTTCATAGGGTGAACTTCTGTGGTAGGAGTTCTGTGGGACTCAGTGGTGTGGTCTCTTTGCTCTCCTTGTCTGGATGCTCTAGGTTTGCCCTTTCTTCTGTTTGTGTGGGCTCTCTTGTTGTATTGGGCTTTACCAATACAAAGGTGGCTCCTTTGTCAGTGGATTCTCCCCTCCAGAGTGTTTACTGGTCTTCACAACTCCCACCTTATATGTAATCAGGGGCAGGACAAAGGTAAATGGAGTAAGACAGTGGGAGAGTAGTCTTTGGGTTTTAAAGTACTAACAAGTAGAGAACTGATAGGAGGTCCTTTGGAGAGGTACAGCAATAATGGTGATATTTCACCCAACTAGCCACTTTTTACTTAAGGTGGGAAAGAGATAAGACTCTTATTAGAAGGGAGAAGGAGTGTGAGCTGACTTTAGAAAGCAGAGTGCGTATGCGAGGTCAGATGGTAAGACACCATGCGAGTAAGGGACAGAAGCTTGGCGGAGTGTGAGAGAGAATAGAGTCGGCCTCAGCAGTGAGAAAGCTCAGAGAGGTGGCAAAATGGATTAAGACCAGGGAAGGGTGCTGTGTGGGATTTGGAATAACAACATGATAAGAAATAAATAATCTGAATAAAAAGAATAAAAAGTAAAAGACCAAGAGTAGTGTGTTATTAGAATATGAGTGAAGTGAAAGAAGAAAAATTAAAATGCAATATGAAAGGGAGAATAAAGAAAACCAATCAAAATGAAATTAAACAAACAAAACAAATGGAAAGAAGAGATATTAAAAATATTTTAAAAATAATAAAAACCATGCAAGTTCTGAAGGATTGTAAAGTGAAATTTGTCTCAGCTGTTGGTATTCACCTTCTGACTTCTTTCTGGATCTGTCACTGGCCTTCTCATGGCTCCAAGTCTTATTGTCTTAACACTTGCAAAAAAACCCAAAAAACAAAAAAACCCTCCTACTGTCTTTAAACCTGCCAAGAGGGCTGTGCTGGTCTTCCTGGATGCTGTAGGCAGAGGGGGGCTGGGCTCTGTTTTTTTTTCCTTTCCTGGGGTTCCTCAAAAGTGGGGGCTCAGTCTGGGCTATAATATTCACAAGGGCCCAGTTTCCAGCCCACGCCCTCAGAGCACTGTGCGGCCCACTCTGCCCACATTCTCCAGGCCTGTGCCTATAATCTACCTTGTTGTGTAACCATTTGATTAGTCTGTGAGGGGCACTGAGTAGGATCAGATAGCACCCTTCCTCCTCCCTCTTTGTTGGTCTGGGCACTGCAAAGTCCCTTCAGGGCAGTTCAGTTCCCCTATTAAATTAAGTCTCTCTCAGTGCTGCTGCCTCTCTGAGCCCCTGCCGTGCCCCTTTGATCAATCTGTTTGGTGCCCTGCATGGGAGCAAATCATGCCCCCCTTGTCCTTCTTTGCTAGCCTGGCTGCTGCACGCTAGAAGTCATTGCACAGCGGCTGTGAGCCTTTTTTTTTTTTTTAGTGAATTCCCCTTGGTTGTGGCTGGCTGTTCCTAAAAAGCACCTGACTTTTCACACAGCCCTACTCTCTGCCCAGTCCAGAGACTATCCCAGTCACAGCCAGTTATAGCCCATCTCCAGTTGTCACCCGACTCCCCAATTTCTCTATTACTGTCCCAGCCAGTGAGCATAGACCCAGGTGGGGTATGTGACCAGCTGTGTGTCTCATACTGCATCTTTATCCCCTCAGCAACTTTAAGCATCCAGGTCTCTCCTGGCATGGGTCTGTGACTTTCCTGCTCTGGGAGGGGAGAGAGCCACCAAGTTACAATCACTGACCCAGCTGTCCTCCAAAGCTCCCGCAGCAGCCGTGGTCTCTAGCACAGGGCCCGGGGACCTTCCCGCTGGCCTACAAAATCTCTTTACCATCTGTTTCTAAATGTCCTCTGCAATCTTTGGCTTCCAAACTTCGTATCAGCTGGGATTCTGTTTGCTGTTCACTCTGTTCTTCAGAAGATTGACTAGGTATCTCAGTTGGGTACATGAGTGAGAGGGTTCAGGTCCCACCTTCCTCACTGCCATCTTTTCCCAATTCAAAAATAATTTTCAAAAAGCAAATCGATAATGGTTTTACAAGACATTTTTACATGAATCAACCTACAGGAGACTTTCATTGTAATCAACAGTGTTATGTAAAATATATGTAAAAACTAAAAGAAAAATTAGAACATTTTGCTGATATTGATTAACTGAGAATTATTTTTAATTTATGCAATAGATCATAAAATATAATGTTAATAATATTGAGTGAACAGAAGGCTCAATGAAGCTACTTAATGTGGCTGACTTAGTTTTGAAATCGATATGCTTTTGCTTCAAAGTCAAATCAGTTCTTCTAAAAAAATTATTCAATTTTGTCAGTGTGAATGAGAATACTAAAAGAAAAGATATATTCACCCTGTGTTCATTGTAACATTATTCGTGGTGGCCAAGACTTAGAAACAGCTGAAGTATCTTTTGATAGATGATTGGATAAAGAAGATATGGTACATACTATATATAATGGAATACTATTCAGCCATAGGAAAAGATGAAATATTGCCTTTTGCAACAGACAAGAACAATATGATTTCACTCACATGTGGGATGTAAAAGTGAAAGCAACAAATGAACAAACAAGGGATTTCAAGATGGCTTCAGAGTAAGTGGAAGCTACACTCACCTGCTCCCAGCACCAAACTGGACTTACAATTAAATTATAGAACAGTCAACCTGAATAACCAACTGAAGGCTAGCTGAACTGAAGTTTTTTTTTTCAATGAACTCTGAACTTTTTATTGGCCTCCTGCTCTGCCAAGGGATGCCCCACTTCTGCTGTCTTTAACACCTCAAAACTTCGGTGTCATTGACCTCAGACACCGCTCTGTCATCCACAGTCCTGCGGGTGGTAGTCTTTTGGATGGTTTGTAAGGAGTGGCTATTGTCCAAGGTGTCAACAAGGTCAAAGTCCTCCCCCTTGTTCAGTAGGTGGTGGTAGGTGGCAATCTTAGCCTCCACCTTGACCTTGATGTTCTGCAGGTCTTCATACTCCTGGGCCTGGCACTGCCCCTCTGCCTGGGTCTGGGCCAGCTCTGACTCCAGGTGCAGAAGGATCCAATCGAGTTGTTCCATCTGCATAGCATAGCGAGTCTCCACCTCCCTTTGGCTGTTCTCCAAACTGGCCTTCAGGTTTCTCATTGAGTCCAAGTCAGTCTCCAAGGGCTGGACCATATGTCTCAGCTCTGTGAGTGTCATCTCAGCAGCTCCTATCTCAGTGGTGGGCTGATGGGACCAGTACTTGTCTACTCCTCTTGGTTCTTCTGAGTCAACTCATCACACTGGGACTGGATATCCACCATGATCTTGCTGAGGTCCTGAGGTTTGGGGGCATCCAACTCCATGGTCAACCCAGAGTTGGCAGTCTGGGTTTGCAGACCATTTACTTCCTCCTTGTGGTTCTTCTTCATGAAGAGCAGCTCTTCCTTGAGAGCCTCTATCTCTGTCTCCAGCTGCAGTGGAGTGATATTCGTGTCACCAGTGACCTTTTGGAGCCCATCGATGTCATTCTTCACAGGCTGGCTGCATGGCCAGCTCCATCTCATACTTGACTCTGAAATCAACAGCAAGAAGGGCATTGTCAATCTGCAGAATGATGTGGGCACTGTCCACAGAACTTGCAAAGATCTGAGTCCTTGGATCCTCAAAGTCTTGAAATAATGCCCATAGTCTCTGACCTGGGGTCCCTTCTTCTCTAGGTGTTCTCAGATTTTTCTCTCCAGTCTCTGATTATCAGCCTCCAGTCCTCTCATTCTCTCCAGGTAGGAGGCAAGGTGTCATTCAGGCATTACACAGTCTTCTTCTTGCTATGGATGCCCCCTATGCCTGCCAGACCTCTGGCAGCCAGGCCCCTGGATCCCCAGCTGCTCCACACACTGGTGGAGTGGGACACTGAGATCTGGGAGCCCAAGCCCCCGGCATCTGCGTAGATGCTGGCCGTAGACATGGTGGCCGGGCGAATGCCTGGAGCCCAGGATCCGGTAGTTTTTGGACAAGGTGGAGCATGCGCTGAAGCTCACGTTGTTCAGGGAGGAAGGTGAGGAGCCGAGACTCAGGTTGAAACTGCAGTATGAACTGAAATATTACAAACAGAATTTACAGAAGAAGCCACATAGAGACTGGGAAGAAGGACAGAGATGCAGAATGGGTTGGCCCCCACATTCACATGTGGTGGCTGAAAAGCTGGAGAAATATCTCATCTGCAAAACTCCCTCCCCTCAGGAGTGTGGGGCCACTTCCCCATGTAGTGATCTCCAACTCAGGGCAATGGAGATGGGAAGAGGAGTCCACATAGCATGTGGATGTGAAAATCAGTGAGGATTCAGTCTGCCTGGGATAGAAGGGAGTCTGTTAGAGACCCAGATGCCTCCTTCCCAGGGTCGAGCACTCCTATTCTTACAGCACCTGTCTGGGGAGTACAATGCAGAGTCCTCCAGCTAATGGTGACAACATTTTGGGTCCCTGGAGATGGGTCAGCTGGCTGCATACAGTGGGGGTGTTTGTGGGGCTGTTTTTATGGAGAAGCTCTTGGTGGAGACTCAGACGGTGATTAAACTGTATAGATTTGGAAAGGGGACCATTCGTTCCCACCTGGAGTTCACAACCAGCATGACTCCCCCCATCTATCTGTGGACATTCCTATCTTATGGACATGGCAACAGTGCGGTGATTGTGGGGATGGAGGGTGGTGATGGAAGAGGGTATAAGGGGGATAAATGGTAAAGGACAAATAAATAAAAAATAAACTATTTTTAAAAGAATGGAAAAAAAATAGCAGCAGGTATCAGTCTCCTGCAGCCTTTTGTCCTCAGATGCTATCCCTGCTGATTTTCACAATAAGATGTTATGAAGACTCCTCTTCCTCACACTGGAGCCCTGGGATAGCAGGCCCAGTGTGGGGCTGGGACCCCTCTCTCCTCAGTGGAGACCTCCACAGCTGAGATAGTCTTCCTCATTCTTAACTGTCACACAAGGGTGCAAGGCTTGACCACTCTGCATCCCCTCTCCTCCTACCAGTTAATGTAGCTTCTTTTTAAATTTTATATTAAATTTATTATGGTGATATTGGTTAATAGGATCATATAGGTTTCAAGTGGGCATTTCTATGAAACAAAATCTGTATATTGAAATGTGTGCCCTCACCCAAAGTCAGACCATCTTCCATCCCCATATGCTAGGCCCCCTCCGCTCTCCACCACCTCTACCCTCTTTCCTCTGAAAACCAACACACTGTTTTCTGTGTCCTCCAGTTTCACTTTTTTATCCCACATGTGAGTGAAATCACATGGCTTTTAGGTTTTTCTGACAGACTTATTTCACTTAGTGCAATATTCTCAACTTTCATCTATGTTGTCACAAATGGCAGTATTTCATCTTTTCTTATGGTTGGTAGTATTCCACTGTATATATGTACTACATCTTTATGCAATCCTCTGTCAAAGGATGTTTTGGTTGTATCTATGTCTTGGCCACCATGAATAATGCTGCAATTAACATAGGGGTGCATATATCTTTTGGAATACATGTTTTTCAGGGTTTTTTAGGTATATACCCAGGAGAGGGATTGCTGGGTCATGTTATAACTCTAGTCTTAATTTGTGAGGAACCACCAGACTGTTTTCCATAGTGGCTGTACCAGTCTACATTCCCACACGCAGTGAATGAGGGTTCACTTTTCTCTACAACCTCTCAAACCCTTGCTATTTCCTGTCTTGTTGGTAACAGCCATTCCAACAGATGTGAGGTGGTAGCTCATTGTAGTTTTGACTTGCAGTTTCCTAATAGCTACTGAAGTTGAACAACTTTTCATGTATCTGTTTGCCATTTGCATGTCCTCTTGGAAGAGGTCTCTGTTCATTTATCTGCTCGTTTTGTAATAGGATGTTTGTTTATTTGTTTAATGATGAGTTTTATGAATTCTTTATATTTTTGGATATTAATGCTTTATCAGAGCTGTTGTTTACAAATATCATCTCCCATTCAGTTGTTTGCCTTTTTGTTTAGTTGACAGTTTCTGTTGCTGTGCATAAGCTTTTTAGTTTGGTATGGCCCCATTCACTTACCTTTGCCTCCACTTCCCTTGCCTTTAGGGTCAAATTCATAAAATGTCCTCTACAACCAAGGCCCATAAGTTTAGTACCTATGTTTTCCTCTTTGTAATTTATTGTTTCTGATCTTATATTTAGGTCTTTGATCCATTTTCAATTAATTTTTGTTCATGGGAACAAACTGTTTCCTAATTTTATTTTTTGCATATGGCTTTCCAGTTTTCCTAGCGCCATTTATTAAAGAGGTTTTCTTTTCTCTGACTTGGCTTCTTTATCCCTTTAATTATAAGACTTCTGTTTAGCTAGCCTTCTGGTGGTTCTCAGTGATGGCTGTTTCATAGTTTAGTTGGAATTTTGATGTGCTCATGAGAGGGGGCGAATAAACATTTATCTGCACTGTCATCTTAACCTGAAGTCCTGCTGACTTTGTTTTAAGTTGAATAATTATTTATTCCATTTCTTTAATAGATATAGGACTATTTAGTTTATCTGTTTCTCCTTTGTGAGTTTTGGCAATTTGTCTCTTACAAGGAATAGGTGGTTTCTATAAAAGTCATCTAGTTTGAGAGCATGCAGTTGTCATAGTATTTCTTTATTATCCCTTCAATGCCCATGGGATTATTAGTAATGAACATCTTTCACATTTGGTTTTAGTAATTTGTATCTCCTCTCTTTTTTCTTGGTTATCCTGGTTTATAAATTTTACGTATTTTTTTTCTAAAACACCAGCTTTGTGTTTTGGTTTTTCCCTATTGTTTTCCATTTTTAAGTTTATGGATTTCTGCTCTAATTTTTATTATTTCTCTTCTACTTGCTTCAAGTTTAAATTGCCTGTCTTTCTCTAGTTTACTAAAAATATCTTAATTTGTATATTTTAGAATTTTTCTTTTCTAATATATGCATTTAATATTATAAATTTCCCTCTAAGCACTAAGTTCACTGCATCCTACAAATTTTGATAATTTTATTCTTATTTTCATTTATGTCAAAAATTTTGATTTCTCTTTCGACTTCCTGAAATATCTGTTATTTAAAAGTGGTTTTGTTGTGGGGAATAGGCGGAAGCCGCATAGGCGGAAGCCGAGTCTACTTGCATATGCCCCCAGAACAGATTTTTGGCTGATCTTCTGCCAAATGACCTGAACAATCAATGGAATCTCAGATAATATGAATTTTTGAAGCCAAGGAGTAAAGAGGATGCTTTGCACCATCCAGTAATAGATTTTATAAGTTGAAGAGAAAATACCCTGTGTGAGGCGCCTGTAGCAGAGGGAAGACCAGACAGAAACTGCTGCTTAGTAGCTCCCCCGCCCCTGGAGCAGGGAAGGCCCTGGTCCTGAACAGGGAACCCCCTACCCTAACTGGGAGAGACTTGGGAGGACACATGGAACTTGGGAGGCCCATGGCATGCACACAGAATGAGCAGCATGTCCATAGCTGCAGCTGGGAGCACTCCAGGGAGAAACTCTATCTCCCAAATCTGTCAGAGGCACTGGCAGGCTGTGTGTGGCCAGCCGTGACCAAGAGAGAGTTTTTGCTTTTTGGGAGAGTGGAGTGCATGGAGAAAAGTTCGGTGACTTCAGTCTGCAGTGTGGGTACCACATAGAGACTTTTTAAAAGAGGAGCTGAAGCCTGGCTGGGCAGGGACCCCGCATGTGTGTGCAGTGGCACTGCCGGTAAAGACCACATTGAGAGCACAGTTCATTCCCACTGAGTGCAGCTGCACAGGAAGAACACAAAGTGGTGTGATGAAGGGATTGCTGGATCCCACCTAGTGCAGCTGGTGAGCAGGGGGCTGTTCAGAGCCGTGTGTTTGGGACTGAGTCTTCTGTGAGAGCAGTGGACTGAAAGCTAAATGGGCCAGAGCCGGGCACCTGAGATTCTTTGTAGCCAGGCATTTCCCCTCACACCACAGAGTACAAGCCTCTGGGAAGAGGAAGGCCTGCCCAACCCCCACCTGCAGAATTGCAAGCTCTGCAGAACAATAAGGCCAGGCTCAAGAATTCCCTGTTGGGGCTAGACGGGGGTAGGCGGGTGAGGTCAGTCACCAAAAGGGCCCTTTCTGAACTTTTATCACACCAGATAAACTGCAGTGTTCCTCAGGCCCTAATCCACTGAAACCAGGAGAGTACAGAGATTAGAGAGAGGCGCAGCCCTAGGGGTGTTTAGGGCCCCATCCAGCCTTGGAGCTTATACAGAGCTGCCATCAGTGTCAAGCAGGAAAGAGCTGGCCTTTTTACACAGATTGGCCCTTCACATGAAACAGACAGCTAATTCATTGGAAACTATACATTATTGGAAATAATCTGGGACAGACCAAGACATTAGGCACAGGGGAGGAGGAACACACCCATCATCTTTCTGAAGACTGAACAGTACCTCCCAGTGGTGATCCAGGGATTCCCCCCTCTCAGTCACAAAAGAAGCCCCCTCTAGAGGCAGGTAGAGGAGGTACTTGTGTGCAGTCAGAGGTTAGATGAACCACCCTGGGCCTTGTGCTGCTAAAAAACCAGCAGGGCAGAACAGGGAGGACCAGCCAAGCCTGACGGAGACAGCAGCAGACTCTGGCTCACTGGCAGCATCAGACAGGTTGCCTGGAGTTAGGCTGGGACACCAGCTGACACTGCCAGGGGTGGATCCAGAAGGAGAAGACAGTAGGCAGACACTTAACTCTGTTGAGATTAATTCCATCTTGTTCTTTTTCGTTATTTCCATTATTTTTACTCTTGCCTAGTTTTTAACATTTTTTCTTTTTCTTTAGTGTTCTTCCTATTATTTTACTGTTTTTTATTTTCGTTTTATTTCAAATCTCATATTTTACTCCTCCTCTTACTCCATTTTGCCTTCTTCCTTCCCTTTCTTATGCTTGATTTAAATTTTATTTTTCCCTTTCTACTCGTTTCTATTCCTCACTCTTACTATTTCTCCCCCATCCAGCCTATCAAAACCATTCTTCTTGCCATTAGTCACATTCTTTTTCCCTTTCTTATAATATCCTTATTCTCTTTCCACCTTTATTAATCTTTTCTCATTTGTCATTGATATTTATTGTGTTTGTTGTTGCATTTCTTCAATTTTATTCCTAGATGTTTGCTATGTTTGTATTTCAAATCCCAAACTTTGCTGTTCCCCTATTCTACTCCATTTTGCATTCCTCCTGCCCTTTCTTATTTTTGAATTTTATTTTTTTCCTTTCTTAGCATGGTTTCTATTCCTTACTCTTATTCTTTCTCCTCCCTCTACCATTTTAAAATCATTTTTTCCTTCAGATATCTCATAATCAGTTTTATTCTTTTTTCTTTTTATAATATTCTTATTTTCTTTCTGCCTTTATTAATCTTCACCCATTTGATGTTGATATTGCTGTGGTGGTTGTGTTTCTTTCATTTTGTTCCTATTTTTTCACTATATTTTATTTCAAACCTCATATTATACTTTTCCCTTTTCTTAATCCATTTTGCCTTCTTTGCTCCTTTTTTAAATTTACCTTGTAAATTTTATTTTCCCTTTCTTTGCCTTTCTATTCCCTACTCTTTTTATTTCTCCTCCCTGTATCCTCTCAAAGTCATTTTTCTTTCTGTTAGTTATATCACATTCTTTTTCCTTTCTTATATATTCATACTCTCCACCTTTATTAATATTTGCTAATTTATTGTTGATATTTCAGCTGTGGTTGGGAGTTATTTTTGTTGGTGTGGGTTTTGTTTGCTGGGTTGTTGCGTTTTGCTCTGGCAACACCTGTACAATAGCACACAAGATGCGGTAGGGGGTATGACCTTCAGTCAGCCAGCTGGAGGGGAAAGCAAAGCAACAAATGAGTCAACAACAACCAAAACACAATTACAAGAGAACCCACATAAATGGCACAAAGGGCATCCCTAGGGCATCCAGCTCAGGAGATCAAGGAGACTGTACCACTGAGTCCTACAGAAATCCTTCTACAGAAGACCATCACACAAAGATAGGGAGTCAAAGCAGGTCAAATATTCTGAAAAAACAAAAAAGTCACCTAAAATGGGGGGACTAAAAAGCAGCCCTCAATCAAAAGGAAAGGAGGAATCCCCAGAAAAATCTAAATGAAGTTAAGGCAAACAATTTATCAGACATAGAGTTCAAAGTAATGGCCATAAGGATGCTCAAGGAACTCAGTGAGAACTATGAAGAACTTTATGGGAGCTACAAGGAACTTATGGGAACTATATCAGCATGAAAAAGGACATAGAAATATAAACAAGGACCAGGAGAAAATGCAGAATACAGTATCTGAAATAAAGAATACCCTAGAAGGAATTAAAAACAAGCTAGATGAAGCAGAGGATTGAATCAGTGAGCTGGAAGGTAGAAAAAAATACCCTGTGAGAGCAATAAAAACAAAAAAAGAATCAAAAAGAAAAAAAGACATCTCAAGAGAGATTTAAGACAACATGAAACATAACAATATTTGCATCATAGGCATATCAGAAAGAGATGAAAAGGAGTAATGGGAGTAATAGTTAGAAAACTGAAAAAATGACAGAAAAATTCCCTAACTTGATGAAGGAAACAGCACACTAGTTGAGAAAGTACAAAGGATCCCAATCAAGATGAACCCATAGAGGCCCACTCCAAGACATATGAAATTAAAATGGGAAAAAGACAAAGAGAGAATCTTAAAGGCAGCAAGAGAAAAACAGCTACTAACATAAAAGGGCACTGCAATAAGGCTATCAACTGATATCTCAACAAAAACACTATAAGTCAGAAGAGAATGGCATGAAATATTTAAAAAAATAAAAGCAAAGACCTGCAACCAAGACTACTTATCCAGCAAGGCTCTCATTTAAAATGGAGGGTGAAATAAAGAGCTTCCAGAAAAAGAAGGCTAAAAAAGAACATCTCCACTAAACCAGCACCACAAGAGATATTAAAGGGATCTCTTTAAGAAGATGAAGAAATAGAAAGAGATTAACACAAGTACAAAGGGGAAAATGACAATTAATAAATATCTATAATAATAACCTTAAATGTGAAAGAATTAAATGTTCCAGTTAAAAGACACAGTGTAGCTGAATGGATAAGAAAACATGACCCACATATATGCTGTCTACAAGAGACCCACATCAGAACAAAACATCAACACAGGCTAAAAGTGAAGGGATGGAAAAAAGTATTCTTAGCAAATAGACATGAAAAAAAAAAAAGCTGGGGTGGCAATACTTATATCAGACAAAATAGACTTAAAAACAAAGGCCATAACAAGAGACAAAGAATGTCACTACGTGATACTTCAGGGAATAGTCCAACAGGAGGATATAACTCTTGTAAACATATATGCACTCAACATCAGACCACCTAAATACATAAGGAAAATCTCGGATGACTTTAAGAAAGAGATTGACAGCAAAACAGTCATTGTAGGGGATTTTAATACCCTACTGTTAACAATGAATAGATCACCCAAACAAAAAATCAGCAAGGATATTCTAGCATTAAAGAACACTCTAGATGAAATGGACTTAATTGATATTTACAGAGCATTTCACATCAAAGAAGCAAAATATACATTCTTTCCAAATGCACATGAATGATTTTTTAAAATGACCACATGGTAAGACACAAAAGAAGCCTCAACAAATTCAAGAAAATTGAAATCATATCAAGTATTTTCTCAAATCACAATGGCTTGAAACTAGAAACCAACCTCAAGGAAAATACTCAAAAACACTCAAATACATGGAGACTGAATAACATCTTATTAAATAATGAATGGGTTAACAATGAGATCAAGGAAGAAATCAAGAAATATCTGTAAACAAATGAAAATGAATACACAACAACTCAAAATTTATGAGACAAATGAAGGACTGTCTTAAGGCAATTCATAGCAATAGAAGCCTATCAAAAGAAGATGGGAAAATCTCTTAAAAAAAAAAACAAACCCAACCTAACCCTACATCTAAAAGAACTAGAGGAAACAAACAAACAAAAAGCTCAGAGTGAGTAGAAGGAGGGAAATAATCAAGATCAGAACAGAATTAAATGACATAGAAACTAAAAAAAAAAAAATACAAAGGATCAGTGAATGCAGGAGCTGGCTCTTTGAAAAGATAAACAAAATTGACACAGTTTTAATCAGACTCATCAAGAAAGAAAGGGAGAGGATTCAAATAAATAAAATCAGAAATGAAGAAGGGGAGCTAACAACCAATACCACAGAAATGCAAAGGACTGTAAGAAATTACTGTGAAGAGCTACATGCCAAGAAATTGGACAACCTGGATGAAATGGATAAATTTCTGGAAATATACAATCCTCCAAAATGGGATCAAGATGAAGCAGAAAGTCTGAGTAGACTGATAACAACCAGTGACATTGAAGCAGTAATAAAAAACTCCCAGCACACAAAAGCCCTGGAATGGATGGTTTCACAGGTGAATTTTACCAAACCTTCGAACAAGAGCTAACTCCTATCCTCAAACTATTCCAAAAAATCCAAGAAGAGGAAAGACTCCCAAATTTTTCTTTTACAAGGCCAGCATTAGCTTAATTCCAAAAACAGGTAAAGACACAACAAAGAAAAAAATTACAGGTCAGTATCTCTGGTGAACATAGATGCTGAAATTCTCAACAAAATATTGGCAATCAGATCCACCAATACACTAAAAAGATCATATACCATTATCAAGTGGGATTCATCCCAGGGATGCAAGGATTATACAATATTTGCAAATCACTAAATGTAAAACACCACACAAAAAATTTAAAGACAAAAATCACATGATCATATCAGGATGCTGATAAAGTATTTGACAAAATCCAGCACCCATTTATGATAAAAAAAAAAAAAAACTCAGCAAGGTGGGAATAGAGGGAGCATACCTCAACATAATAAAGTCCATATATGAGAAACTTACTGCCAAATCATATTCAATGGGCAAAAACTAAAAGCTTTACCTTTAAGATCATGAGCAAGACAAGGGTGTCTGCTTTCACCACTCTTATTCAACATAGTACTGTGAGTTCTAGCCACAGCAATTAGACAAGAAAAAGACATGAAAGGTATCCAAATTAGAAAAGAGGAACTGAAACTGACATTATTCACAGACGACATGATAGTGTACATAGAAAACCCAATAGTCTCCATCAAAAAACTATTCGACCTAATAAGTGAATTTGGCAAAACATCCAGATCCAAAGTCAATATTCAGAAATCAATGGTATTTTTGTATAACAACAATGAACTATCAGAAAGAGAAATTGGAGTAAAAATCCCATTTACTATAGCAACAGGAAAAATAAAGTACATAGGAGTAAATTTAACCAAGGAGGTAAAAGACCTGTACTTGGAAAACTATAGAACACTGAAGAAAGAAATTGAGGAAGATACAAATAAATGAAAGCATATATTGTGTTCATGGACAGGAAGAATTAACATCATTAAAATGTCTATACTACCCAAAACAATCTATAGATTCAATGCAATTCCTATTAAAATACCAATGACATATTTCACAGATCTAGAAAAAATATTTCAAAATTTTATATGGAACCCAAAAGACCCTGAGTAGCCTCAGCAACCTTGAGAAGGAAGAATAGAGTTGGAAGGATCACAATACTTGATAACAAACTATACTACAAAGCCACTGTAATCAAAATAGTCTGGTGGGGGCTTAAGAACTGACACATTGATCAATGCAACAGAATAGAGAGCCCAAAAATAAACCCATGTCTCTATGGTCAATTAATATTTGACAAAGGGGGCAGGAGCATAAAATGGAGTAAAAATAACCTCTTCAATAAATGGTGTTGGAAGAGCTGGAATGGTACATGCAAAAAAAAAAAAAAAGAAAAAAAGAAAGAAATTAGACTACCAATTTATACCATACACCAGAATAAACTCAAAATGGATAAAAGACTTAAATATACATTGTGATGCCATTAAAGTCCTATTGGAAAACAGGCATAAAATTTCAGATATTCCATGTAGCACCATTTTTGCCAATATATCTCCTAGGACAAGGAAGATAAAGGAAAAAATAAACAAATGGGACTACATTAAATTACAAAGCTTCTTCATGGCTAAAGAGACCATCATCAAAATGAAAAGGGAATCGATGGTATGAGAGAACATATTTGCCAAGGATACATAGGACAAGAGTTCATTCTTCAAAATATGTAAAGAACTCATATGACTCAACACCAGGAAGACAAACAACCCAGTTAAAAAATGGGCAAAGGACTTAAACAGACACTTCTCCAAGGAGGACATACACAAGGCCCAGACACATATGAAAGGATGCTCAGCATCACTAGCCATCAGAGAGATGCAAATTAAAACCACAATGAGATATCACCTCACACCTGCCAGAATAGCTATCATTAATAAATCAACAAGCAAGTGCTGGTGAGGATGTGGAGAAAAGGGAACTCTAGTGCACTGTTGGTGGGAATGCAGACTGGTGCAGCCACTGTGGAAACAGTATGGAATTTCCTCAAAAAGCTAAAAATGGAACTACCTTTTGACCCAGTGATTGCTGGGAATACCCCCTAAGAATCCTGATCATACACACACACACACACACACACACACACACACACACATGATATATATAAATATATATTTTATTATAAATCACAGTATCACAAAAGCCAAAATGCAATTGCTCTCCAGACCTGGATCTTTTTAATTGCAAGCCAGGCAGTATGGTGTGCAGCCAGGTGGAAGCTCCTTGCAAGCAGGGGCATTGTTGCATGCACTGCAAGTGGGGCTCTGGAGAGGATTTATAGCCTCACTCCTCCAAGTATGGTCCAGAGTCCAGTGGCACAGATTCTCAGGGACTCAGGCCCCACCCCAGACCAGCAAAATCAAAATCTGAATGTTAACCATGTCTCCATCTAATTCGTGGTGCAGACCTAGAGAAGAAACATTCATTTGATGTGAACTCTCACCTCAGCTTCCCACACTACGCCCAGTTTGTTTATGGTCTGTGTCAACCACTGTGAGGGAAGCACTAGTGTTCTACCAAGGGACTGAGACCTACCCCGTCCAATCAGAACTTCATGAATTGTACCCTCATTTACATGAAACGGACCTAATTGGGAATTTGGGCAAAAACTTTCACTATAAAAGGCATCCTCCCTTTGTCACACAGAACACAGTTTAGGTTGCTATCTGAATGTGTGTCTCCTGGAACACAGCTCCTTCTGCTCAAATAAACGTTCATTATTCTTGATTACAGTCTAAAATTAATTTTGCTTTACAGTGGCATCTACAGCCTCAGAAACACAGACTGAACTAAAGCCACCTAACATTCCAAATGCAACATATGGGGCTTGTTTGGAGCCTGAAGACCACCCACTGTTAAGAGACATCTATGAGGCAATTGGGGAAATGTTTCTTTAGTTTAATAGATGACACTAAGAAATTATTGTTCATTTAGTCTGGTGTGGCAAAGTGACTTTGCTTGTGTTTCAAAGGCCTTATTTTTCAGGCTTGCATTCCAAAAACAGAAGCAGCAAACCCTAGCTTCTACCACTTTCCTTACAATGTTTACAGCCATGTTTTTTCTATCTATTGTCTAAAATACCCCAGATGACCTCCTCCAGGGTAAATGGTAAGGCTGTGTTTCCTACTCCTTTTAAGTTAGGCCAGGTGATCTGCTTGGGCTAATAAAAGGTGACCGAGATGAGAGAGACTTCCGGTCAAGATGGAGGTATAGGTAAACACGTTTTGCCTCCTCACACAACCATAGAACTATAACTGGACCGCAAAACAAATAACACCCAGAACTGTTAGAAAATCGAGCTGTATGGAAGTTTGACCACCAAGGATTTAAAGAAGCCACATTCATACAGATGGGTAGGAGGGGTGGAGATGCAGAGAGGGATGGAGAGGGTAGGAGACACAGTGTAACATGGAAAGGAGGTAATGGCAAAACAAGCTGTCCCATATTTACATATGGTGCATAAAAATCAGGAGGGATACCTTTGGAGTGAGCATGCCCAGCCCAAGGCCAGACCACACAGCCCAGGGTTCCAGTGCCAGGAATATAAATCCCCATAACTTTGGCTGTAAAAACCAGTGTGAGGGGTGGTGGCAGAAGAAACTACTGGATTTTCAGGAGACTTCACTTAAAGGGCCGGCATGGTCTTAAAAATGTCTACAGATCCCTTGGGATTCAGCACCATGGCAACAGCTGGAAGGGCACCAGTCACACCAGGCAAATGCTGGGCAAACCTTCACAAGCCAAGCAGTGACATTATCCCCTCTTTGAGCCCTCCCTCACACAAAGCCACAAGGTGGTAACGCAGGTTGCCCCATCCTGGCAATTATTGGCTCTGCACCACACAATTTACAGGTGCCTTTTCTACAATAGGCCACACTACTAACACAGGGAGTCAAAGCAGCTCTGCCTAATACACAGAAACAAACACAGGGCAGCTGCCAAATTGAGGAGACAAAGAAATATGGTCCAAATAGAAGAATAGAACAAAACCCCAGAAAAAGAACTAAACAAAACGGAGATAACCAATCTGTCAGATGCAGTTTAAAACACTGGTGATCAGGATGTTCAAAGGACTCACTGAGTATGGCAATACTCAACATAAAGGAAGAAATGAAGGATACACTAAGTGAAATAAAGAAAAACCTACAGGGAACCAATGTTAAGGGAAGGAAGCTGGGATTCAAATCAACAATTTGGAACATAAGGAAGAAATAAACATTCAACCAAAACAGAAGAAACAAGAACTCAGAAAAATGAGGATAGTATAAGTAGATTCTGGGGCATATCCAAACATGCTAACATCCAAATCATAGGGATGCCAGAAGGGGAATAAGAAGAGCAAGAAATTGAAAACTTATATGAAAACATAATGAAAGAATACTTCTCTCATTTGACAAAGGAAATAGACATACAATTTCAGGAAGCACAGAGAGTCCCAAACAAAAAAGTTAAAGATACAGAATCTTAAAAGCAGCAAGAGAAAAGCAGAGAGTTACCTGCAAAGGAGTTCCCATAAGACTATCAGCTGATTTCTCAAAAGAATCTTTGCAGGCAAGAAGTATTCAAAGTGATGAAAAGCAAGGACCTACAACCAAGACTACTCTATTCAGCAAAGCTATCATTTAGGATGGAAGGTCAGATAAAGTGCTTCCCAGGTAAGGTAAAGCTAAAGGAGTCCATCATCACCAAGCCCTTCTTACATGAAATGTTAAGGGGACTTAAAGAAAAAGAAGATAAAAACTATGAACAGTAAAATGGCAACAAATTTACAACTATCAATAACTGAATCTGAAAAAACAAACTAAGCAGACAAGCAGAACAGGAAGAGAATCACAAAAATGGAGATCACTTGATGGGTTATCGGGTGGGAAGAGGAGGGAAGAGATTGGGGGAGAAGGTACAGGGAATAAGAAGCATAAATGGTAGGTACAAAATAGACAGGGGGAGGTTAAGAACAGTATAGGAAATGGAGAAGCCAAAGAACTTGCATGCATAACCCATGGACATAAATTAAGGGGGATATTGCTGGAGGGAAGGGGGGTACTGGTGGAGGGGGACAAAGAGGAAAAATTGGGACAACTATAATAGCATAATCAATAAAATACATTTTTAAAAAGGTAAATGAAATTAGCAGTCTTAGGTGTCCGATGCAGCGATGTGTTTGCCATACTCCCAGTCCTGCCTGTTCACAAACTCCAGTGACCACCAGGATCATCTGGAGGGCCTATGAACTGACTAGGTGCCAGCCCCAGCCATACCCCAAGTTCCTGAACCAGTCCCTGTGGGGTGGGTGGGACCTGAGAATGTGCTTTTCAAATAAGTTGCAGTGATATTTACACCTGGGCCAGGGCCCCAGAACAATAAAAGGTCGTGAAAGACAGGCATTCCTCTGTTCTCACTTCCCTGTGGGACATTTGTGGTCATGTTGAAAGATCATGTCCCACAAAGGAACCTAAGTCTCAGAACCCAAAAGTCCTCGAGAAAACAGCACGATTTTGATTAGACTGGCCTGTTCAGCTTCAGCTGGGTTCCAGGCAAAGGAATCCTTATGGAATTAATGGTGCAGAGCTGCCCAGAGGGCCTTGGGCTCATCCCGAGACCTAGCTTCCCGGGTCCTTTGCTACCTCAGGCCATAGAATGGCTACTTCCAGGAAGAAGTTCAGCTGTTCCCTGTGTCTTCCATGGGTTCTGCCTATATCTAGTTCACTCATAGCATCTGGTTTCCGATTATGAGAGAGCAAACACTGTTGGAGCCAGTGGAGGGTGGAGCATGTTTGAAACAAAGTTTACCAGTGATTTTCCTGATATCTGAGCCATAAACCGCAGGCTGACAGATGGCTGTGGACTGCAGGCAGATCCAGACAGGGCCCACACCTAGGCACCCTGAGACAAGTTAACATAAGCGCTATAAACCTGACCTGGGCTCAGTGAGTGTCCAGGCCCCTCTAAGTGAGAGGGATAGTAAAAAGCTAGGAAAATTCCTTGGCAAGTTGAGTAGGGAAACAGAGAGCCGAGCACCATGGCTGAGTAGTTTACGGCCCAGTGCAAAGGCTCCCCTCCCTGGAGACGACATCCGGGCCTCAGTTGCGTTTCAGCTCCAGACCCAGAAAAGCAGTGAAGCCAGGCGGGTGATGCCAGGACCAGCTGCAGTGACTGATAGCCCCTGCTCTATCACTGACCCGTCAGAGGAGACCATGACCCTGACAAGACTCATGTGGAGAACTGATGAATGTTCTGCTGAGACCCTCCCCTGAGACCTCCCCTAAGATTTCTGCCCACAAGAGAGAGAGAAAAGCCTCAAGACAAAGGACCCAGTGCATGTGCGCTCCTCTGGGAAGCAGTTTCCTTTCCGTTTTTCTCCCCCCACTTCTTTCCCCACAGGCATGCTTCTTCTAAATTCCAAGAAACCCCGAGGCTTGCAATCAGTCGAGTAATGGGCAGCGGCAGCTTGTCCCGGGCTATCCCCATGAACGTGTCCCCGAGTCCCCCTTTTCCCTGACTTCCCAGGGACCTAAGGCAGCCCAGCCAAGTCTCTCCTGGAAGCAACATGTTCCTCTATGCTAAGCCCTTCCTAGTTTTACTGTCCCCGCCTTTAATAAATGCATCCTCACAGTCACCTGGATTCGTGCTGTGAAGTCCCTCCTACACGAAGCCCAGGACGCGCACACTGCCGCTGGCCCCAGAGAGCCCCACTCTGGGCCAGGCTGCTGCCTGCTAACGGGAGCACCATTCTGCTGCTGCCTCAGTCACCTGGGTGCGGTTCTGCTTCACTCTGAGGCTCCTCCCTGCAGCCGCGTGCACTCGCTTCACCTTTCTTTTCTCCACTTCTTTTACTTTCTTCAGTCCTTGCAGTTTCTCTAGCTGTGCAGTGTTTCCTCTCGCCCCCCGCCATTTATGCTTCCAGATAAATTTGCCTTTCCATTCCCACTGGATGTGTCTTTAAATAAATATATATATATAATTACATTTAATTACTTTAAAATATACATATATTTTTACTTTACTTTTAATTAAATAATATATATGTATATTTTAAAGTAATCGAATTCAGAAAAAAAATAAACAGCATATCCAAGGTGGCAAGCAAGCTAAATACCTGGCTGCAATTTTTTTTGAAATTTGAATTTGTTTTTCTTGGTGCAATAGAGACATAGCTTCCCTGCAACGGAGACCATCCTAAGGCCTTGTGCCCTTTCTTGTCATTGACAGGTGCCTTCCAACTGAGTAGCCATGGCCCCTTCTGCTAAATACAACTGTTTGAGGGAGAAGGAAGGTTTTGAGATCAGAGGCCTTGGAAATCCTGCCCAAAGTGGAAGTGGGGTTTGGAGGAAGGGCAGCTGAAAGCAAGCCAAACAGGGGGGCAGGGGCAGCCGGGCCCAAGCCTTTCCGCAGGGGGAGTGGGTGGCTGAAAGCACGGTGGCAGCCCCTGAGAGCCGGCACAGCTCCAGGAGCCCCCTGCCAGGAAGCCCGCTATGCCAGAAGCTTCCACTCCCCACCCCTGTAAGAATTCCTGCCTCATCTCTGGACAAGGCCCCTCTGTGGCCAACATGCCCTTCTGCTGTGTGTGGAGTGGGGGGGACCCAAAGGAGAGGGGAAAGGGGACAGCATGGCCAAGGCGGGCACGTGGGATGAGTAAGCAGTTGAGGAAGGAGGAGGTTGTCTTTTCTTGCCAAACTCCACCACCCTGATTTCCACTTAATCCTAAACTCAAATGCCCTTCCTAAATGGGGAAGAAACTCATCTTGACTCCCCCTGCAGTTATGTTCATGGACACATCAGCTGATTTACCCCAGGTGTGGTGAACACCACCTGTCTGCCACAAAGGAGGAGGGGCCACCCCCCAGCGCTGCGGGACCCTTGATGCAATGGATGGTCATCCGCTCACACTCAAAGCAGGTGTCCACTGCCTCTGACGGGGCCCCACCCAACCCTGGACTTGGAGTTCTCATGCTCTGTTCCCAAGACCTCTTATGAACACACCCACCATTTCATATCGTCCACCAAACTCCTCGTAGGCAAAAACTCTCCACCGGCCACGTCGTTTTAGTGCTTTAGAGTACCCGAGAGGCCACCTGCCCGGTACGGCCCCCTTCTTGCAGACTGGAACACCAAGGACAGAGAACTGAGTGGGTCACTCATGTGTACACAGCCCCTCGTGGGGGACGCAGACCTACAGCAGCCCTCTCTGGACAGTGTGGTCAGTGCTTTTCACTCCTGGGTTACCTCTGCCCCTTTCACACTCAAGTGTCCCAGTTTCACCCAGACATGACATATGGCCACACTATGATAATGTCCTAATGCAGCGTGCTAGGTGTTAAGCAAGATGGAGTCAGGGATGACATCCCGGCGTCATCGGGCTGATCCTGCAGTACATTGAAGAGCCTTGGGGAACTTGGGGCGGCCGGAGGGGTTAATTCAGACCTGGCTGGAGAGCTGGGGAACCAGGAAACAGGCCTTTGGTCAGAAGTCCCCATGAGGCAGGCCTCAGATTGCAGGCAGAGGTCTACCAGGTTAGGTGGCGGGGGCTCGTGTCAAGGGCGGCACAAGTCAGAGCAAGCTAGCAGACAGGTGGCTGAGGAACAGTGCCGTGTGCCAGGCCCTGAGAACACCAAGATGGGCGAGGCACTGGCCCTGGCTGGAGGGGCCCAGGACAGATTTCAGAGAGGGAGGCCTAGAGTCAGGAAGGCTTGGGGGCGAGGGACCTCCTGCCAGCACCTGTCCAGCCTGCACTCAGTGGCCAAGTCAAAGCTTCAAAGTAGCGAGTGCCCTGCCCAAAGCCCTCCATTCTTTCCTAGTCTCCCAGAGCCCTCCTTGACTGCAGCCCTCTCTAGTCAGTGCGCTGCCCCGCATGCACCTGTTACCTGGACGCCCCACACACTTTCCAGTGTGCCTAACAAGCCCTACCAGCGTTTTGTACTAAGAAGGACCCAGGGAAATATTTCTTAATAAACTGCACTCATCCATTTGCCAACCCATGAAATGATCCCTCGTTCTCTCAGTGCTGGGAGCGCAGTGTGGAGGCCTGAGGCTCAGGAACGGGCTGGGCGGGGATGACTTCTCAGGACAGTGTGGAGGGAGGCGGAGAAAGAGGCAAGGACAGGGCCTTAAGAATGAGAAAGCTGGGCGGAGGAAGAGGATGGGGGTGGGGTGGCAGCAGCCACAGAACATCTTGTCCCAATGACAGCGGCCCCGTACAGCTGGCCCAGCTCTACCCAGTGCGCAGTAAGGGCAGGCGGGGCTGTGGGAGGCCCGAGCGTGAACCAGTGGGCCCAGCGCGGGCGCACCAGGTGCCCAGAGCTCCGTGGTGGGAACCTCGCAGGACAGACACGGACACGCGCTGCTGCTGCTTCCGCCCTCTGCTGACAGTACGGGTCGTGACCTGCTGGGAGCCCACCCCTTTCAATCATACCTTGAGGTAGATCAAGCTGTAGGTGGGGCTTTATAAAGAGACTCCTTGTCCAGCACATGGTGGGACCAGGCCCCTCACACAGGTTCACTGCTGAGTGGAGTGGCTGGCACACACTGGCCTGCATCATGCTGATATACCTGGACCTTATCATCGTACAAGTGATGACACTTAAGCACAGACATTGGAGAACCCCCACCTAACCATGGGTGACCAGGTGTACATCAGACTGGGAGCATGTAGGGGGACACAAAAGCATGGTCACCAAGCACCTACTAGGTACCAGGGGTGCTGGGCGCTGGGGATACTGAGGCCCAGCTGCTCACTTGAGGACATGGTTCAGAAGCACTGTTACCACTCCTTGTGACATGGGACACAGTACAGGGATGGGGTCATGGGGCCCCACATCCCCCACAACCTGACCACCTCGCTCACTTTAACAAAATTCCTTGACCATTCTGGGATTTCCAGCAAAACTTCCTAAGAGGTGACCACATCCACTGCCTCTGTGGTGTCACCTCTGGTTCCTGAGGTCCTCAACTCAAGGGCTCACGTTGGGACTCCAAGAATCCAGCTGCCTCCATCTCCTTCTACAAAGCTGGGGCATATTGAGCACTCCCACTGGGCCTGCTTCTCGTCTGGAAAAGGCAGCTGTGGTGCCACCCACCCCACTGTAGCGGTGCAATGGGTCAACGCACATGCCTGGCCTGGGACACGCCCTGGGCAGGTGCTGGCCACTGCTGTCAGGATCTGGCTAGGGGTGCTTTCACTGTGGCCATTTTATTCCACTTGGAGGACGAGTCATCAGCTCTAACCTGCTGGTCTCTCCCCACTCCTGTCTTACGTGGCAGGTGATTTTACAAGAAACGGGCAGCCACAGTCAGTCCTTCTTTCTTGCGTCACTTCCCACTGGAAGCCTTACAGGTCCTCACTGCCAGGGACTGGGGAGGGAAGGATGACCTGGGCGTCATCTCAGAAAGCTCACCTGCCCACGGACATGGGCCATGAACTCATAGCCACTTCTCTAGTGATAAAGGGAACACTGTAGCACCCCATCTGCCCTACCATGCTTCCCTTCTCAGTAAAAGCACACTCACACCTGGGCAGCACCTGTCAAGAGGGAATGAGCGCACATTCTGCACACAGTGGTTCCTGACGTCCCACCTGAGGTCACCAGTCATTGCTCTGCCCTCCTGTCCCTCCAATCCCTGGCCTTTGCAGCCCCTTTGGGGTCTTTGGGCCTCATTTCCCACCAGGTTTCCAGTGGGTCACCCCTTCTCCTGGCAGCACCTTCTCCATTCCTTTGGATAAGCCTGACCCCCAGGGGCTTGTAAATGCAGGCACACCCCTGATGGGGCTCAGCCCGAGGCCTCTGTGCACCTCAACGCACTTGAAGTTCTCAGCCCTTCTCCACCTGCTGCCACCAGATGTTTCACAGGCTGGGATCCAAAACCCTCCTTGCCCACAACAGGTCAGGTTCTCATTTGGGAGTCACCTTTTGTGTTAAAACGTAATTTCAGATAGAACAGAAATAACTAAGTATGATCTAACAATGCAGGGAACAAAAAAATCATTCACTATCTGAGATTCAAGGTTAACGAGGCAACCTGTGCCTTTGCTAAGTCCTGCTGCCCTTCCTTCACGCTCGATCCACATCCAGGTGTGGCACGCACACAGACCACGAGCGGCCGGCAAGTCCACCCCACTCCACCCCGTACACCTGCCCCCATCCAGGGGCAGGGTGGGGAGCCTCCCCGCCCCCCTTGCCCTGGTTAGACCACAGATCCAACTCTTTCATCTCCCAGGGGTCTTCCCTAACCACCCCACCAAAAGAGGCCCCCATAACCCTGCTCTTCCCCTCTCCCTGTTCTCCTACCCAGGACAGGGGTAGTAAACATTACTATTACATAAACTATTTTATTTAAATAAAATCAACGAGAGACCCTTCCCCGCCCCCCACACACTCGCACATGCAGACACATATGGCCACGGCCACCTCAAACCCAGGGGTTCTCATTGTGACCACTCTGCCCAAGCCCTCAAACAGGGAGACAGCGTCCATGCGCAGGCCCACTGCTGTGCTGACAGCAGCGCCCCGGCCCTCAGCCCTCCCAGGCTGGAAGAGGAACCACCCATCCCTCCAAGGCACCCAGACTCAGTGTGACCCCCTCCCGCCCCCGCGTGCAGCCCAGTGGCACCGCCAGACACCTGGTGCTGCTCCCTGCGGAGGGCAAGTCCTCTCCTAACAAGGGCAGCCACTGCTGAGCATCCCCCAAGGGACCTTCGAGTAGGTATGGTTTGGTTGGAGAAAGAGCACCAAATTCTTAACTCCATCCTGCAGGAGGCCAAGATCCAGCTCAGCATCCTCTGAAGTAACCCTCGCTCTGCATCAGGACCTCGTTACATCTCCACTCCCAACAGGTCCCCTAAGAGACCCACTAGCACCTTGGTAATGTTGAGGGCCCAGCCCTGCTGGGGAAGCAAAGCACATGGTAGCCCACCTGTGGTTGGTAACGTCCCCTAAGTTGACTCTGGGGTCGGGTTTCACCTTTCCTGACAGCAGTGCCTTTCAAGTCTGGCTCTGGGGCACCCAGAACAAAGTGGCTCCGGTCACGAGAAGGGAGCGCTGAAGGGACGAGGGTGGTGTCTTCCAGAGGCACGCAGCCCAACAGTGCATCTTACAGGTTACACACAGGCAGACTGGGACAGAGCATGGCAGCAGGGCCACCAGGAGGGCTTCACCACGTCCCTAGGGCCCCTCCAGAGACAGCGGGGTGGAACGCCTGTCCATCCACTCAAGCTGGGGGGCCCGAAATGCTGGATTCAGGTCCCGCCTTCTGGGATGGGCCCCCCTATGCTTCCCAGACCACATTCCCTGAGGGGAAAGCCAAGTGGAAGAAGCCAGATAGCAGCCAGCAAAGGGCACGGACAGACTGCGAGAGCCAGAGATAAGCCTTCTGAAGAGTAAGGCAACACCTGGGATCGGGGGAGGGTGCAAATGTCAAGAGGACTCAGTCACAGCCAACACAGCCTCTCCGGGTGAAGCGAGGCCCCCAAGAGAGGAGCCGGGAGTCCACATGGCCCTGCGTGGGCCACCAGTGGTAAGGGCCACCAGCCGCTCTGCGCGTAAGCTACAGACTGACGCTGCGCTGGTGGCGGCCCCCGCGGCCCCCGCACTGGGGACCCAGCTCCTGGCCATCTAGGCTGGCGTGGTCCGAGAGGCCCCGCAGGTGTTCCACAGAGTCACACTTCTGCAGGTCCGAGGCCACTGTGCGCAGGCTCAGCAAGCTCAGTGTGTCCGAATCCTGAGCAGGGGCAGGCCCCAGGCTGCAGCCCTCCTCCGGGGCGCCGCCCTCAGCCCCCTCGATGATGCCACTGTCTCCGTCCTCCTCCTCGGGCCTGGCCTCCGCGCCCACAGGGGAGGACCGCCGCGGGCCGGGGGGGTGAGAGGGCAGGCCCCTGCGTCGTGCATGAATCTGCTCGCTGATCTGCTCCAGGTTGCGCAGGGCCACAGAATAGCGGGTCTTGGCCTGCGCAACCTGCTGCTCCAGCTCTGTCACCTTAGCCTTGTGCTCCTGAGGAGGAAGGGAAGGAGGGACTGAGTGACACGGCCCAGCGGGCTACGCTCCACAGCTGGGAGTCGCCATCCGCTCGGCCCCATGGGGCAGCCCCACACCACCCCCAAATTGGGCCCCACGCAGCGCTTCAGCCCGGCGGCATCTTCCTCCCAGGCCTTCATCCTCACCCTCCTCCCCTCCCCTCTTGCCCACGGGCCTCTTTCTCAGTCTAGCCAGTTCCTCTTCCTTACCCTTCCTGGTGACCCAATTCTCCATTGTCTTCTTTACCTCCCGACAACTCCATTCTCAGCCAGCATCTGCCCCCAACCCCAAGGCCTAATCCCCAAGGTCATTCTGGGCACAAGTGCCCCTGCCTGCCCCAGGTAGCCGGTCTGGCAGTGGTACAGGCAGCCACAGACTCACTGCCCCTGCTCTCCAGGCTTGCCTCCTCCCACCTGTCCCCTGTCCCCCACAGCTACCTCCAGGATCTGGCTGAACTGGGCCTTGAGCTCAAAGTAGGGGCGGCTCTTGCCAATGGCCCGCCGGAGGGTCTTCTGCAGGGCTTGCACCCGAGCCTCGGCCTGCTGGCACAGCCGTGTCACCCGCTGGTGCTCCCGCTCACCACGAAGCCGCTCTTCCTCTGCCTCATTCACCTGGTCCAGGTAGAGCGGATGACAAATGTCAAATGAGCTGGGGGACATGTTCCTGCCCGTCACCTGCCCCAGGCTGCCACTCCAAATGTTACCCTGGGGGAAACCCACGCCCTCTGCAGAGCCTAGAAAGGGCATGGACCCCCAGAACACACAGAGAAGTGGGTCCTTGGGCCTACTACCATTAGCTGCACTACTGCCGCTCAGTTTTGCTGCTGCCAGGAGGGTGCTGGGGCCTCCGGACAACTTGTGAGCCTGTCGGGAATGTCCGTCTGGGCACATCTGCCACAGTCGTCATCTGCAGGGAGGCCTCAGTCCCAGCGGTGGGAGCTGGGGGAAACCAGAGGAGACCCACGGTGGGGAGCCACAGCTCTGTACTGAGTTCTCTGGGTTTTCACGGCCCAACAGGGTGCGGGCAAGGGTTCCTGCCACCTTGTCCACCAGGACCAGGGGTCCAACCCTGCCACACACTGAGCAGACACACAATGGGGTCCTGCCATGACCTGCTACTCACAGCTCAAAAGGCCCTCCCCAGTGCATGCTCCTCTGCATGAGGTCCTGTGTTAAGGAGCCTCAGAGAACCTGAGGCAAGGCCACCCCTCAGAAGCTCACACTCGCTACCCTAGACCGAATACGCCCCCAAAGCTCACACGTTGAAATCATAAGCACCACGCTGACGTTACTGCAGGCCCTCTGAGAGGTGGTTAGCTCAGGGGTAGGGTCAGTGCCCTTATAAAAGGGCTGTGGAGAGCTCCCTTGCCTTTTCCGCCACGTGAGGGCACAATGAAAAGACGGGCAGCAGTCTAGAAACCAGGAAGGGGGCCCTCACCAGACATAAAATCTGCCTGTATCTTGAAGCTGGACTTCCCAGCCCCCAGAGGTGTGAGAAATAAACACTTGCTGTTTAAGACCCCAGTGTATGTTAGTTTGTTTTCATAGCCTGAATGCACCGAGACACTTGCTCTTTACACGGTGAAGGTGGAAGACTGGAGCTGATCCCAGAAATCCTCCTGCTCCCCAGTCCCCTTCAAGTAACTTGGAAATGATACACAAATTACACTTCAAATATCAAAGCACAGTGGCAGAGCTTAAAAGCAAGAAAGGGAGAATATTCTGAAAACAGAAGGGGTCACAGCGAAAAATAATAAAATGTGCATATTGACCGCACAGGATCCAGCAGGGACGGCCTATTCGGGTCAGTCCCAAACCTGGAGGGAAACGTTCAGAAAGAGCCAGAGAGTCTGAGTGCAGAGGAGATGCACATGGAAAGCACTGGAGGCCAAACAGGAGCAAGAACAGTCGGCCTGAGTCAGAGTTAAAGCTGAGGGAAGGCTGGAGCAGGAGAGAGAGAGAGAGGGGTGGAGACAGTGATGAGATGAAGAGACAGCAAAGGGAAGCAAGGGAGCCACGGGGGAGACCTGCTGCAGCTGCCAGCTCACCTTGCAGGTGGCGTGGTTGAGCATCTCCTGCCACGTGGGGTCCAGCCGGTTCTTGTCAGCCATGACTCCCTGCTCGGCCACAAACACCATCTCCCGGGCAGCGTTGTGCATGCTCACGGCCCGCTCGTACCGCAAGGCTGCCTTCTGTGTCTCCTGCTGGGCCTGTGGGGGAAGGGTTGTCAGAATGGGGCCTCCCGAGGGCCTCCCCATGGGCCGTGGAGACCCATCCTCGGTGAGGATAAGAGGACGAGGGCACACTGCAAGGTCGGCTGCACTTCGCACACTATGCTGAGGATAAGCACTGACCCAGGGAGCAATGCCCTACAAAGAATATTTTGCAAGGGCGTGGCCTGACGGAGACAGGAGAGCAGGATGCTGCCAGGGGAGTGTGACACCCAGCAGTCTCAGAGGCTGCAGGCCTTCTGCCCTACGGAGGACAAGAAAATTCCACCCCATGTTAGTTGCAAGAGGATTAGTGACATGAACCGAGTCTCACAGAGAGCAAGCCCAAGACCATCGCCTCCAGTCTAGCGGGGAAGGGAAGGAGATAGTCAGGCAGGTGCCCCGAGACAGTCATCCCAGCTTTACTTACCAAACAAAAGACTGGCAACAAACCTAAGTTCAGTTCCAGGGAATGGGTTAAATGAATATAGTATATCTCACGGAAGGAAAAAAGCAGCCCTTAAAAAGGATGGCATGAATGAATGAATGTTTACTGACATAGACCTACGTCATAAGTAAAATAGAGACACAAAAACAGCATAAAGCCCTGGCCGAGTGGCTCAGATGGTTGGAGGACCGTTCTGTAAACCAAAAGGTCAAAGGCGGGTTTGATTCTTGATCAGGGCACATGCCTAGGTTGCAGGTTCGGTCCCCAGTCAGGGCACATATAAGAGGCAACCAAACAATGTTTCTCTCCCTCTCGCTCTCTTCTCCTCTCTGTTTAAAATAAATAAGCATGTCTTCAGATGAGAATTAAAATAATAATTAATAATAATAAAAATTTTTTAAAAATAGCATATATTGTATAATACCATTTTGGCATGATTTATACAAAAAATTTTAATGGGTTACCCATACTATATTAATCATGTTTTTTATTTTCTGTATTTTATAATGCCTTGACATGATGGGCACCTTGGTGGTCCTCCCAGAGCTAATTAAGTCCTGAGATAGTAAACTCCCCTGTAAGGAGCACACCTTTCACATTCAAACCAGCCTGTCCAACACTCACAGCCTCCTGTGTCTGACTCTCGCATACCAACCAACACTGCCTCTGTCCCAAATCACCGAGGGCCATGTACAAACAGCTAGGGATCACTCCCATGACTCAGAGCCTACCCCATGATTCAAACCACCCCACCGTAAGTTTGGCCAGAGTTGCTACCCCGTCTCACCCACCCCTTCCCATGAAAACCACACAAAAAAGGCCTGGGCCAAGCTTTCTCCTGATGCCTTCAGCCTCCTGACCAACCCAGGTGCTTCTTTATGTGGCCGCGCGTGGCGCTGCAGGCCCCCTGCTCTCGGAAACTACCGTCGTCTTTGTCATCTCACCATGCGTGACCAAAACAAATCCTAGGTACGAACATCATGGAATGTGCATGGTAGAATGTGGGGCAATTTTTGTTTTCTTCTCTTTCTCGTTTTACTGTTACAGTTACAGTCTTCTAATGGTGAGGCCAAATTATTTGTGTAAAGACAAGGGACGAAGAGGGTAAAGAAGTGGAGAGTAAGAAAAAGAGAGACACGGATCAAAGGGAAGAGCAGTAAGAGAAAAGCAAAGAGAAAAGATAATCTGTCTCCCATTCTACAGAGGAAGAATCCTTGGCCAGGCGCAGCGCATGGCCCTTCCAAAGCGAGGGTCAGGGGTCCATACCTCCTTGGCCAGCCGCCGAGCCTCATAATAGGGTCGAGCCTTCTCGATGCAGCTCCCCAAGTGGGAGCCCTGAGTGTTGAGCTTCCTCGCCGACTCCTGCAGGATCCGCCGATAGGTGGTCCTGGCCTCCTGGCAAAGGGACAAATGTGTAGGCAGAGGACACATCGTGTGCGGGTCCCCATCCCTCGTTCCCCATACCGCCGCTGTGCCAATAAGAGAGGGAGCTACATGAAGACACCTGGGGCAGAACACTCACGTCCAGCTGCAGCTCCACCTGGTTGATCTCCTCGCTGGCCTGGTTCAGGTGCTCCAGCTCCTCCTGCCACAGACAGGGGCAGAGTTAGAGCCTCCAGTGGGCCGGGGCCGGGGGGCCGGGGGGGCAGGGGGAGTGCATGCACAGAGGGAGAGTCCACCCAAGCAGAGGAGAAATACAGAAGGGAACCGGTCCTCCCCGTAGGACCCTAACTTGCAGTCTACTGTCACCTCACAAGTTACGTGTGTCACAGAGTAAAACCCCCACTTTAAAGGTGAGGAAATCAAGGCTGGGAGAATGGGTCACTCACAAGCACAGTGAAGTGGCAGCAGCCTGGGGGCACTCCCTCAGGCCCCACCTCCTCCTCCCAGCACCAGCCGGGAGTCTCCTCGGGCTCAGTCTGGGCCCTGAGCCGCTCACTCAGCACACACTTGCCGCACACTGATCACAGCTCAGCACGTGAGATGCGAGAGTTCAGGGCTCAAAGAGGTGACGGCTCATGGCCCAGCAAGGAGCAAGAGACCCTCATGGTGTAAGAAGCCAAGGGAAGAGTGGGCCTGTTAGGTGGTGGGGGCAGCAGAGTCACCTACCTGCGCAGCACAAAGCCAGGGCAGGACACCCAGAGTACTTGCCCCAGACTGGGCCTTGATGGATGTACAGAAAGTGCTAGTGACAGGCAGGTGACAGGAGTCAGGTGCTCAGGTGAGAAGCCAGAGAGGCTGGAGCACAGAGGGGAGCCTCTCAGAGCCTGGAGTGACCTAGCCTATCTGAGCAATATGAGCAATGAGTGGAGAGCCCAGAGAGACCGCGGTGGAGGCTGTCTGCAGTCTTCTGGCTCGGGGAAGAAAGGACAGGTCCAGGGAAATGCAGCACGCAGAATCATAAGGGCCTGATGGACAACTGAGGCCGGATCAGGGAAGAATGCAGGGTTCCGGAGGCCTTGAGGCCTGCTTGGGAGTAGGGTGACAGTAACCCCAGGTCCCTACCCAGGAGATCTGGCGGGAGAAAGGGAGAGCGTCAGGGAGAAGTCACTAGACACACTGGACCCAGGGCCACCTGGAACACAGGGCAGGCAGGAATGCTGGCCTCAAGTTTCTGCTCTGACCTTTCTCAGCCAGGTTCCTGGAGCCCAACAAGCCAAGGACACTCCAAAGGAGGAGCAGCACCCCCGGAGACATGCGGTGCTCAGCTAAGGTTCTCCCTGCAGGAGCCCCAGCACCCAGCTGGACTCACCTGTGCCTGCCCGCTGCCCATGCCCAGACATGACCTGCACCTGGCTGAGTCACAGCGCCACCGCTGGCTCCCGTGTGCCTCATTCGGCTCTTCCAGCGCCCAGTGTAAGGCGCCCTTAGCCTTTTCATTTCTGTGCCCCTCCCCAAGCCCTGAGATTTGAGTCTGCAAGTAAGAATCTAGGGGACCAAGTCACAAGCCCTAATTACCGTAAAGGAAGAACACAAAGGAAGACACACAACAGGACCAAAAACAAAGATATGAGAGCAGGCTCACCCTGCCTCCATGAGGGCCTCAAACTGGACGGAACAGAGCTGCCTGGCAAAAATACAACGGGAGCCTCACGCGCATGTTTTAGTTTTCTGGTAACTGCTTAAAAAAAAAAAAAAGCAAAACCAAACAGATGAAATTGTAACACTTTTCATTTAACCATCTATGCCCAAGAAATTGTAATTTCAATGTCATCAAAATAAACTATTAACACATTTTACATCCTTTTTTTAGACTATGCCTTTGAAATAGCCACGTGCATTTTGACCCTCAGGACACATCGCTGCTTGGCCAGTGGCACTTGGCTTCCCTAACAGGCAGTCTGGGTCTAGAAAGCGGTGCACATGAGCCACCTGGTTAGTCACAAAACCCAGTATACGTAAGAAAACAAGAGTCTGGAACCACAGGCAGCCAATACTCAGGGACCCCGGGGAGGTCAGCGGGAGCACCCGGCCACCACACAGCTCCCAGTTTCACTGCCTTCCCCACAAGCACAGCACCCGGAGCTGATGGAGGCACCCCAGGGGGCCCTCGGAGTGGGTAATTCCCATTAGGGTGAGAGGCCTCCTCTCCCGTGGGCCCAGCGCCTGTGTCTGACTCAGCCCACAGTGGTTTCAGACTCCAGGACAAGAGGTGTTGCCCTCCCAGCAGCCCCGCCAGCACCATCCCTTTCTCAGCTCATTCTCTTTACGGACAAGAAACAATGAGGTGAGCATCCAGCGGTCAATGACAGAGCTGGGGATGGGTCCTGGAAAACCCTTTGCTCAGGTTTTCCAGCTACTGTGACCACCCTCCTAGCACCGAGTATGCCCCTGGATGTACACCTCAGAGAAAACAGAAACACCATCACCTCAGAAAGCCCCCGCCCTGCGGGGAGAGGACAGGCCTCAGGACAGCAACAAACACTGATGCGGGGGGAGAAGAGGAGTGGGCTGCAGGCCACCCTGCACTGTCTCTGTGGGCAGACAACGGTCCAGATACCTCCCACTTGGTTCCCTGGCCCAGCGTGCTCCCAGTCTGACAAGCTCATCAGAGTGGAAGCCACCCCCACTGGACACGGAAAAAGGACGTGCACAGCTTTAGGTATTGGTGAAGGGTGGGATTTTGCACTGGCACAGCAGTTTCAGCAATTAAAAGTCCTCTGCTGAATGAGGTCTGCCCCTCAGTCTGCCACAAAGCTCTCTCTAAAGGGCTGTGGGGTAGGGGCAGCCAGGCTGGGCCATTTGGGCAGCTGGCAACTCGCTCCGTATGGTCTGCCCTGCTGGGGACTCCTGACAGCTGCTGACACAGAGCTCCAGGAAAACAAGGGCTGAGTCAGCGAACACTGCCCGTCAGCGGGCCTGCAGCCGGCAGGGCAGGTGACCTTCCTGGGCACACGGCGCACTTCCAGGATGCCAGGCCACTCGGGCTGCCAACACACCTGTGCTGCCATGAAAACGCTAAGTCCTGGTCAGAGGGCAGGGCCAGGGTGACGTTTGGCCCACATCTCGGAAATAAGGGAAATAAAGCTGAGAGCCAAACCCACATTTCAAACGAAGAGGCAGAGGCTGCAGAGTCACTCCTAACAGTCTGGGGAGCAGCACCTGAGTGAACGCGCCCACTCACCTCAGGAACCAGTGCACCCGTCACAAAGGGGCTGAGAAAGCTGCAGAGGAGATTCAGGTCTACCCAGCACCGCCCTGCCCCGCTGGGGCCCGCCCTCTCTCACAGAGCACAGGACCAGCGTGGAGGCCTCAGAGAACTAGACAGAGGTCAAGACATGGGGAGGGCAGGGCCAGTGGCCTCCAGCTGGCTTCCCTTCCACTTCTAGGAGATCCCACCAGAGAACCGGGCCATTGGCGGACTGCCTGCCTCCCAAGAAACCCTAGTCCCCACGTCAGAAAGAGCCTCACCTGAAGTTTCAGAAAACACCTGAACAGGATCTCTGTCTTCAGATACTCCTGGCCCAGTGGCCTCGCTCAGGCTGCATGTCAGAATCACTTCTCAGCCACCCAGGCCAAAAGGATGGATGTGCCTGGGCACAAATCAGGCGGGTGCTCTTAGAGCTCCCCGGGGGGTTTTAATGGATCTGTGCGTAAAGTCCCACGGGATGCACTGAGAATCCACATACAGCACTAAAACGCATTACCAGGAGAACACGGTCTGTGCACCGTCAGCAGGAAAGGGACCCGCAAAGACACACGCCCCTCTCTCGTCTGCATCCGGAAGAGCCCAAATCCAGAAGGGCTGAACGCCAGCCGCCTGCTCCATGAAGGGCACCCTTGCAGCAGCCCACCTCTCCCACATGGCAACAGGGCTGGATCTCCACGGAGGCCAGGACGCTGGCTGGGCTGAGGGCCACCAATGAGGGAGGCCTGTGCAATGAGACCCTTCCTTCCTACATACCCTACAACACACCTCCCACTTTGGCAAGTCACGGCAGGCTCCCTGGAGGCCTGTGGATATCACGGTGGCCTGCAGCCTGCAGGCCTCACGGAGCTCATCCAATGGACCCGTCCATGACAGGACGGTCTCATTCCACATTGCCAGAAGCACCTGAAGGCCAGCATCTTCAACCTTTATTTCATTTTAATTGATTCTGTTTAACTAACCACACGCAGCCAGTGGCTATGTGACTGGAGAGTGAAGTACGGGAGTGACTCCATGGGGGCACTGAGCAACACGGGAGCAGGAGGGGCTGTGGGAAGAAGCCGCTGGATTCTCCTTGGCAGCAGGGCCAGGAGCACTGCAGGGCGCAAGCAGCACATCACGCGGCCCTCCTCCCCGGTGTACGGGGTCTCCTTCCCAAAGCACTACCTGTAAAGCAGGACACAAACTAAAGAATCTGTGTAAGAAAAGGTTCACAGGACCGTGAGAGCAGGGTGGGGAGGAGCCATGCAAACCAGTGAGAACATCCCTCACGTCACAGATAAAGAAACTGAGGTTCCCATGGGTTATGTAACTTGCATGACAAATCATAAATCACTGGGTAGGGGGTCACTGAAATCTCAGTCTAAGGCGTTTTTGGTTTTTGTTTTCCCTTAGCTTGTTTCCTCCATGGAGAGCAAATCTGTAGAGTGAACTGTGGCTGGTTTAAAGCCACACAAGAAACTGGGCTGGTTTCAATGGAACGCCTGTGGCGCACGGCAGGAATGTCACTGACTCCCCACTGCTACACTGTGAGCAGGGACACAGCTCCCACAAGCATCCCAGGAGCCCCACCAAGACGGCGGGGAGGATCCCAGGACCAGCTTTGATTTCTTCTGAACACACAAAAGCAATCTACTAAAGGTTTGTTGACAGAGAAGCCCGGGAATGCAAGCCTCCAAATAGGTTGCTCACCTAGAGGTGAGTCAGCTGCACATCAGAAATTCTGAAGACGCTACGCAGCCAAGGGTAGAGTCAGCTCCAAACACAGACAAGCTCCAAGCAGCTTCCCAGGCTAGTCCTCCCCAGCTACTGCCCGGATTCGCTGCAATCCAGCTTCGGTGGGCCAAGCATCTCCTCCCCATGCTGCCTGTCCTCCTCCGTCCTCACCCATTACTCCCGGTCTCCTTCCCAAAGATCTGACCAGCCAGGCGAGCAGCTTGTAAGTGCTCTCAGGCACTTGACAGAAGCAGCATCCTTAGGGCTGGACGTCTGTGTCACTGAGGACTGACCACGACTGATACACATACTGCCTCAGAGGCCCAGACCTCAGGTCACCTTTACAATGCATGAAAGGTCTCACCCTTTACAGATGTGAACACCCCTGGGAGGCACTGCTAACGTGAGACTGTCTCCCAGCCTCAAAGTCACCTCCTCTCACCTCCCAGTCACACCACATCTGAGCTGACAGGCCCTCTGCTTCCTTGGAAGGCATGGTTCTCCTCTGCACTGACCTGAATTGTGCCTCCTCTACCTGCCACCAGTTTGCCCCCGCCCTTCTCCGGCGAGGCTTCAGCAAGCTCCCCAGGCCCTTGGGCAGGCCCTTCTTGGCACTCCCATCACCGACGAGTCTTTTTGAGCACTGGTGCCGCTCCACAGCAACGACTTGTGGACAACTCTGTTTTCCTTTCCCGCCCCAGTGCACTCATCTGCCAGCTCTCCAGGAAAGCTGGCACCCCTGTCTCTCCCCCATCGGTCCCACCTGTATTCGAGGATCCAGCTCTTCCTCCTCCCCGGGGGACAATTTGGCCTCGCTGCTGTTGCTTCCATCTCCTCGGGGCTCCTCCGCGACTGGGCTCCGAGGGACTTCATCCTCTACCACCTCTGGCCGCAACTCCCCCTGAGGGGTCTCCCGCCCCCCTGGAACCTGCCTGAGCTCAGCCATGCTGACGCGGAGAGGGCACAGCCCTATGCACAAGAGAGGACTGACATGCTGGGACCAGGGCCCCAGCTTGAGACTTCCTGGGCTCTGGGTGGCAAGAAGGGCTCCTCTTCTCAAAGGCTGGTAAAAGGGGCGCAGGCAGAGCTCGCGCTGACTTAGCGGCAGAGATTCCAGTCGCCAGTGGGGTTCCTGGAGCTATGGGCCTGGCCTGTGCAAAACTTCTTCCCTCCCCGCCACCGGGAGCTGCTGCTCCGAGGCAAGGGGCAGAGGAGGCCTGGATCCGGGGCCGAGGCCTGCGAGGAGGCGCACCATTCGGAGGACGGAGGCAGGCGCCCCCGGGCAAGGGTGGCGGCTGGAGACCGGCTGCTGGGCCCGGGCAGAGGCCGCGGATGGGTGTCTGGGGAACTGCAAGGGAAACAAAGGCCAAGGATATGCTCAACCTCAGAACGTCGGGCTCTAAGGCCCTACTCCCGTCCTCCCGCATCCCCGTCGTGCGGCTGACCCCACCGTAACTTCTCAGCCATCGGGGACCTGAGGTCCGACTCCAAGTCCCAGCCGCTCCCGCCCGCCCCCCAGCGGTCCCCGGGCTCACCCTCCGGCACGCCTGTCGACCGCCCGCAGCACCCACGATTCACCTCGCATCCCCCCGCACCGCCCCACCTCCTCGTCTCTCGCCAACCTGCGAACTCTCCGAGCCTCACGTCGCCAACACCACACTCACTCTCGAGCCCAAAGACGCTGTCTCCAGATCTCCGGTACGGCCGGGCGCAAAACTCCCAAACACACAGCCTCGCCTCAATTTACCCGACCGTGCCCGGAGCCCCAAACAACCTTCCCCCCGCCCCCCGCAACAAGCCGGTCCAACCAAATAGGACGGAGCCGAGCGGAAGCGGAAATACACCGCGCAGTTGCAACGCCCTCCGCCACCCCCGCCCTCCCTCCCACGCTCTCCTGCCAGCCAGCCTGGTCTAGGTTCCCCGCCTCTCGCCCCACCCAGCCTTCAGTTTCCGTACAAAATGGCTCCTGACAGAACCCAGGTCACCGCACGTTGTCTCCGCCCGTACACCACAGCTGAATGAGGTTGAAGTATGAGCGAACTTTTCCAGGAAAACAAGGGAGGGAGATGGAAGTCGAGAGAGCCTAGTGGGAATAGAAGTGCTACAAATAGGACAAACGCTGAACAACCGCTTCAGAGAGGGTGCTGCCATCTTGCTTTACGGCATTCCGGCTCTGGAAGCAGGGAGCCACTTCCGGCCTCTCCCAGGGTGTCAGAACCGGCGCCGGAAGTGGGCTGCTGGGTTTTCGGCGCTCGAGTCCAAGAGCTAGCAGACCTTCTTATTTGGGACTATCGTTTTTCACGAGTGTTTATCCTCACTGCAGCGAAGTCAGCGGTGCCCTAAGTAACGGCGTCTAATGAACGACTCCAAGGGGTAAATCTCGCCGTCGGGCGATGACAGCCGTGTCCCGAACCCTGTTCCTGTTTCCCAGAACGTCGCGTCGGTGCGGTCGCAGCTACCCGCGCGCGCTAACCAGAAATAGGCCCTCGCGGACTCGGCGGTCTCGGAGCTTAAAAACCCACCACCAGGGGGAGCTTTTTGCAAGACCCGTGCGTCAGGGAAAGGACTTGAGCACAGCGACCTGGTCGCCACTTGCAGGTGTCGCCAGGCGTGGACCAGAGGACGCGGTGTTTCTGCGGGGGGCCTGAATTACTGAGGGCGGGCCAGGGCTCGCCCTGGGTCTAGAAGGCTGGGTTACCAAGGACCTCTCCCTCCTCGCTCACTTCTTAATCTCCACGTGAACAAACTTTTAACAAGTAGAGCCAAATAGTCCTTTGAAAGTGATTGCAAAGATCTTTTTCCTTAAAATTATTAACTTTATATTTAAAATTCCAGGAGTGACGTTGCTCACCGCAGTGGGTCAGCGGGACTGTGTCTTCAGTGGACAGATGTGGTGCATAATAAACGCCTCAGTCTGCTCTCACATTCCTTTTTATTATTGAGGTGCCTACAGAAACCGTGAGAGTTACATACAGACGTCAAACAGTTTATTTCTTCGCTAGCAGTCACTTTAATTTTGTAAAACTGTAATGACTGCATTTTACCCACCTGTGTACCCTGGCCCGAATCCTCCCCATGGGTCCTATGCAGCACTGCGCCAACATCTGTCACCTTTGTTTCTTGTCCCACAGCTCCTACCTGTGCAATCATGACTTTTAGTTGTCATGGGTCTGTGCTGCATTTGGTGGGAAACGTCCTGAACACCCGTAATGCCCGGACCGCCCTGAGCATGTTCTGAAGCAGTAGCATCTGTGATGTGTGTCCTGGCCTCTCCCAGGGTTGACTCTCCTTCATGGAGACCAAATGCTCTGTCCTGGTGAATAGGTTTTAATGTAATTCCCAGCAGCTTCTCTGCTGGGTTTGGGAATTACGAGCAGGAAGAGGCTGGGCGCTGTGCACTGCCTGTTTGAGGCCAGCATAGACGTGATGAATGAAAGCTCTTTTCCAGGCCTCACTCTCCAGTGGACCATTCTGCAAATGATGAAAATGTTCTGTGTCAGCTCTGTGCAACCTGGTTGCCACTGGCGGTGTGTAGCCCTTGACCACTTGAAATGGAGATAGTAGCGTTAAGGAACTGCATTCTAACATAATTCTAAACGGCCGCAGGTGGCTAGCGATTCCATTATTTGACAGTACAGCTCTAGATCACGCCTTTCCTATAAAATCTTCCTGACACATGTTGAACTTTCATATCTTCAGTACAGAACATATTTCTCTCAACCTCCACTGCCATTGGTCTCATTTCTACTTTCTTGCCTCCCATTTACTTCTGCAATCTGGCTTCTGCTCCAGCCAATCCACAGCAATTGCACCAACAGGCTCTCCCGTGCTCTGAACGTTGCCGAGCCACTGACACTCACCCTGGTATCTTTCTTCTTTCTTGTCCTTTTTAGCTCCTAAGCCATCTTTCTCCTAGGTTTTCTTTTACTTCTCTGTTGTGTTGATTCATTCCTTCATGCAGTGTGTCTTCACTGAGTGACTATTATGTGCCAGGACTTAGGGTGATGAGAAAAAGGACATTGTCCCAGTTTGCCTGTAGCTTGTAATCTGTGCTGCTCATTTTTTAAATCAGTGACATTCAGGCTAATTGGGCCACAACCCAGAAATATTTTACCTTGCAACCCAGTATACATATATGTGTGTAAATATATTCATGAATGTTTCAGGAAAATAACATATGCAAAGCATATTAATATTTTCTATACTACATTGTTAATGCTGGTGGAGACCTAGTCTGTTGATTTCTTGACCCACTCACAGTTTTGATAGAGATCAGATCACGGGAAGAACAGGGAGGGGCCGTAGGAGGAGGCAATGGTAAACAGTCTAGGACGGGTTTGGCTGAGAAGCTGAATGCCTTCAGAGCACGTGGAATTATGGATGAGAAGATTTGGAATAAAAGGGCTCTCGGACCCTGGGAGAGGCTGGCTCTTGGGCCTTCTTTCTCGAAGATGCCTGGATGATCACGCTGCAGCTGCCTGCTTTTCCCAAGAGGTGGTGTTTTGGATGGTGAGGAGCTCCAGGTGCAGCCTAGAATCGGGCTGGTCTCGTAGAGGGGGGTGGGGGGCAGGGCTATTCTTCCTTGGGTTGCCTAGAGGGGATGGGCTCTGAGGCAGAAGCCTGCCATTCTTCCAAAATTGTGTAGCTTTTGTATCTTATGTTTTAGCTTGTAAGACTAATTATAGAAATAAGATAACTAAAGACCAACAGGGGAAAATGATAGGGGAACTCAGGTGTTAAAAAGTTTAGCCTTAATGAAAGGCTTAAGTGATTAAAGCTGTAACTAAAGAGTTAAAGATTTTAGCCTTAATTGACAGACAAGTGGCTAATAATGCGTGTAGAAAGCTGTTATTCAAAAATTGTGTAGCTTTTGAATAAAGACTCTTTTCCTTTATCACCAAACCTTTGCCTGTGGAATTTTGCCCAGAGGGTGGTGGTGGGCAGCGAGACCCCGCTTGCTGTTTGGTAACATTTTGAAAACCCTGCCCTAGATGCCAGGGCTTCCCAGGCCCTGGCACCTATCTCTGGCGGTCTTCTGCAGCCTACTTTCTCCAGCCTTTGCCTAACTACATGGCTCTGCCCCGAGCCAAGGATACTGCCCCTTTCTTGGAATTCTGTCTCCACCCAGACCCCCACAGATTGTATTCGGAGATCAGCAGCTTCTCCAACCGCTGTGCCAGGCTTGCCTCTCATTTACTGGGCACATATCTGATTTTGTCCCATCTCCAAATCCTGCAGCTTCTATGTTTACTTTGTTGGTGAATGATTCTACCGTCCACCCGTTTACCACAGGAAGAAACCTAGAAGACATCCTAAATGAGTCCCCATCTTCACCGTGCATCACATTAAGTGTCTCAGACCCCTCCTCTCCATCTCATTACCTCTGCTTAGACCCTCCTCACCCTCCACCGTAGATAACGTACCTCGAGTCTTCTGAATCAGTTCTGTCTAATAGAACTTTCAGCAATGATGGGAACTTATCTGCACTGCTGAGAACTTAAAATGGGGCTAGCGCGACTGTAAAACTAAACTTTCAGTTGAAGTGTAAATAGCCACATGTGGTTAGTGACAAATGTACTGGACAGCACAGGTCCATGTGATCTCCCCACCACACGCTTACCCTCTTCTTAAACCGGAAGAGTCGACATGCATGTCACCTGGCACCACCAGAACCAGTACGTAGAGAGAAGGATTGAATCTTTATAGGTGCTTTATTCAGATGCCAGCGATTTGAGAAGGTGGAAGGTTATGTATCCTAAAAACCATCTCAACACCTCATCTCAAGCCAACCTTTTGATAAGAAGAAGAAAAGGGTAGGCAATGAGTTTGGGGAAAAGTTAATCAGGAAGAGTTGCAGTCCAGTGGTGAATTTTCCTAGCATTTCTTTATTTACTGATCAACAGTTCTTTATCTGTGTCACAGACTTCTCTCCCTGAAACGCAATAGCTCAGATACCATCTCATCACTTGTAGACTTGCAGACCCCCTGGACCACAAAGTTTGACTTGCTTGTGGACCTCCTGGAGTCTAATAGGTCATGTATTCCAGTTTCTGGAACAACAGCTTTCCACATACATTAATCACTTAAGTCTATTGACTATAAGTAAAGCTAAAATCTTTAACTCTTGAGTTCCCCTATCACTTCCAGTCCCCGGCACAAATACACGACCAACCAACTCCTATTGACTAAGCTAATGAATGAAATATGAAAACATGAAAGTCACATAAAGACATTAGTAATGCCATTAATTACTAGGTAGTATCACAAGTAAATGATTTCTCAATGAAATCAAATATTCTCATAAATTTTTATTTTTTAATTTCTTCACCCAAATATTTTAAATTTCCTTCATCTTTAAAAACTACTTTCTTTAGTTTGTTTTTTTCTACCAATAGAAACTACCTTTTTATGTTCTTTTATTTTTTTCGTACCATCCTTCAAATATTTGATAAATATCACCTTCAATTGCTAATAAAACATATTGGTTGATTAATGTATGGTGACAGAAAGTAAATCAGCAGTTGCTTAGGGGAAAAGTGGGTGGGATTTCAAGGCGGCACACAGAAACTTACCGGTAGTGGATGTATTCTCTGTCTTGCTGTAGTGAAGATTGGATTTGTGTATACACATGTGGGAACTTTTGAAATTGTACATTTCAGTGTGTGAGACTCTGTATGTCAATTATACCTCAATAAAGCTGTTTTTTTTTGGTTTTGTTTTGTTTTTGTTTTTTTGCTAAAAAAACCTGGATTATTTCTGCCCTTGTTAAACCTGCTGGGTTTTCCAAAAGTAAATTATTTTTCCAAGTTGCTCATCTCATTTAATAATAAAAACAGCAAACATTCAACGCAGTGTTTACCTGTGCCAGGAACAGTGGTTTATATCTACTCACTTGATCCTCAGGACAGTCAACCAAGGAAACTACACCTCCGAGGAAATGGAGAAATAGAGATTAAATAACCTCTGCGAAGTCATATGGCTGGTAAGTGGTGGCACCAGTCTTTGAACTCAGTCTATGCCCTTAGGCACAATAATATACCCCCTCAAGTTTTATGAAGAAAAGTATTTAAGATTATTTAAAATCTTTTAAACAATACATGTTAAATTTAAATGTATCTACTTAAGTTTTAAATGCTCCAATCTATGAAAATAACCAAAATCAAAATATTTCCTAAAGATGCTACAAGTTTGCATGTGATAGTAGTGTTACAGGAGAAACTTGGTTCTTCTTACTGACGCAGTAAAGAATTATAGCTCAGCACGTCTGTTAGCGTGCAGGCAGGGTTTATGGATGATGTGTTTCCATGGGAGAAAACAGGCCTTTCCAATGTGCGGTGAAAGGCATAGGTTCAGGGCAGGGCAAGAGCAAGAGCAGCAAGACCGTCAGGTGCTTTGTTCTGAAACTTCTTTAGTTGGTGGCACGGGGGTGAGGGAGTTACCTATCGATTGATGGGTAAAGGTGTTGCTGGCTTCCCCCCGTGGACATGGCTACCCAACAGACCCGAAACATACAAATGCAGGTATGTGGGGGGGTCTGTTAGCCTGAATCCGTATCTTGGTCCAGGCCACATTTGTTCATCCTGTTGTAAAACAGGTATGTGACATGAGGCAGTAATTAAAGTTGAGGCAGTTACCCGGTTATTTATGGTCTCTTTCTGTAAACACTTGGGACCCCACTGGTAAAACAGATAGTAACCAGAGGTAGGCAATTAACCAAAGTTGTTTTATGGGTTTTTTTCTTTGGGCACTGAGGACTCACTCCCCTCCTAGACCTTTGGGTGAATACACAGTTTCAAAGGCCTTCTTTCCCAGGTAGTGGAAACATACATAGAATTTCAAGGGCTTCTCTCCTCCTGTGCTAGCACAGGGTTTCTTGTGACGTGGGCACACCTGGCATTATATCTGGACCAGGTTCAGGACTGCTGAGTTAGTGGGTGGGGCATGTCCCCCCTCCTCCCTACCTTGTTTTGCAGTCTGTCCTCCCGGGCACTGGTGTTACTTAGACTGCCGCTCTTAGCCCTCGGCTTCAATCATAAGAATTGGCTTTATCCTTGCCTTGTCTTTTACTCTGAAATTGATTTTCCTCTGAAGGTTCTGTTTCATAATTTTAAGCTCATTTTCTATATCTTATTTTGAACCACTGAGTCCTAGATGTCATTTGGAACATAATTTTTATCTAATGTAACTTTTTAAAAAAGTTATTAAGGACTAAGAAACTTCATCATTGAGGATGAGGAAAAAGCTCATATTTTAAGGAAAGTGGTTCTTTATACTCTCAACAAATATTCTGTTCTTATGCTATGCAAAGTTTATTTCGTTTACCTTTATCTAATTTACTATAGTTCTTCACAATTAGTTTACCTGCATAAACATAAAAATGAGTAACAGTCTCTTATGGAATCAACATCTGAGAACCTGAGGTTGGCAGCACACAGTAAGCAGCACAACAACCAATCATTTTCTTTTTTATTTTTTCAGTGTATTGATTTTTAGCAAGAGAGGAGCATCTATTTGTTGTTCCAGTTATTTATGCATTATTGATTGATTCTTGTATGTGCCCTGACCGGGAATTGAACCTGCAATCTTGGTGTATAGAGCCAACTGCCCCTAATCAACTGAGCTACCCATCCTAGGCTCCATAATTTTCTATTAAGAGTTCTGTTTAAATTAATTTAAAAGACATTTAATCCCTTTTTTCACATCCT
This sequence comes from Mormoops blainvillei, assembly GCA_004026545.1. NCBI lineage: Eukaryota > Metazoa > Chordata > Mammalia > Chiroptera > Mormoopidae > Mormoops > Mormoops blainvillei. Next base: position 100,763 of record PVJD01003416.1, on the reverse strand, counting down.
TAAAATGAATGTGTTATTGATGCAATTTGTAGGTCGAAACTCTTTCATTTTCTGAAATCCATTTTGATCTGGCTTTTACATTTATACGTGTTTGCAACTTAAAATTTATAAAAATTCTCATTGCTTAAAAAAGTAATATCTACAATTCAGGATTTCATTAAATTTATGCATTCTTCCCTGTTCTCATTATTCCAGATTGTTAGGTTTCACTTTTCTGTACTTGGGAAATTGTGTCCAATAACACCTGTGGAGTCATTTGGGGAAGCACTGGAAGCTACCGTTTTTATCGTATACATCAGCGATTTTCCACAGGTGCGCCAAGAATTTTTAAAACATGCAATACCTGACTATTTAGTCAGGGACAATGACCTCTTTTCCTTTAGATTGTCAGATAGGCAACACAAAAGCCATCTGGTGTGAATGAATCAAAATTATACCTATTTTGTTGTTGTTGTTGTTGGCTCAGCAAAGAATATATTTTTTGGTATGCTGCAGATTTTGAGTGATTAGTTTATGTGGGCCGGGAGATGAAAAAGGTTGAAAATTGCTGGTCTACGGGACTGAAACTCGAATGCTTGGAGAATGAAAACAGTATTTGGTCATTAACTTGTGGAGAGCCCCTCTAGCAGGACTGTGACGAGCATTACATGAGATAACAGGTTTCGTCTGGCCTCACTGTCAGAAGTCTCACTACTGGCATGGTTTGGGTGGGTGGCCACACCTGTGGGAACTCGCATCCGTGGCTCAGGGGGCGCGTGAGTCACTGGAGGACCAGGGGGTGCCCCTTACTCAGCTACTGCAATGGGGGTGGTACACTTGGCTCAGCGTAGTGTCGTGTTGTCTTGGGTGGACAAAGGAGAAGCAGGGATTGGTTAAGCCCTGGAAGGCAGACAGGGCCTTGGCTTGGGAGGCAAGTGGGACCTTCCATTCCCTGTTAGTCCCGCCCCTTGCCAGGATAAACTAGCGGTTCGACCTCTTTGCTATAATTTGATTTAGAATGTCTCAGAATTTTCTGCTTGTCAGGGTCACTTAGGTCTGTCCAAAAAGTATCCAGCTAGGTACTATGAAAAATAGAGACATTTATTGAAGAAGACACAAGAAACATTGCACATAAGACAATGATGCCTCAGTCCCTTCAAAGTAGGCACCTTGGGACCTCACAGAGCTCTCCCAGTTGCCATCAGCTGCCCCATCATATTTTCCTGAATCTTATTAATGATCTGAAACCTCTTTCCTTTCAAAGGTGATTTTAGTTTTGGGAAAAGCTAGAATTCTCAGGGCACCAAATCTGGGCTGCAGTGGGGCTGAGTCACCTGAGAGATTTAATGTTTTGCCAAAAAACTCTGCAGGAGATGTGACGCATGAGTGGGTGCGTTGTTGTGAGGAAGCTGCCAATCACCAGTTGCCCATAGCTGTGGCCTTCTGAATCACTGAAATAGTTTCCCTGGAGGAATGTTCAAGCTTAACACAATTTTATTTTTTTATTAATGCAAAATTTGATGCAGGTTTGTTGCTCTATTCGCTCAGTCATTTTGAATGTAATGGCCACACAGTACGCATGCTCACTCAACAGCATCTACTGTCCCCACTGACTAGTACAGTGAGGTCGTCATTGTTCACGCATGCACATTCCAGTCCACTCCCCTTGACGCCAGGTTATATCAATGTTGCACAAACCGTTCTAGTTATATTAACAATGGCTGCACTTTTTCCAGACAAACCTTGTGTGTTGATGATGTTAACAGCTGGGAGATTAGCAGTGAGAGTCACTGTGTGGGCCACAACCTGGTCTCCTAGACGGCAGCACAGATGTCCGCTTTCCAGAAGAGCAGGCAGACCCCCTCTGGAGGGGTAGTCAGGTCCAGAGTCCTGGGAGGTGAGAGGAGTGACCCGCTTCTCTAGTTACTGAGGCTGCAGGGGCTGGGGTGGCCAGTGGCATCTTCCCCTCCAAACCTCTGGGGGCTGTGAGCTGGGCCAGCCTCCCTTTGTACTACATGAGATAATTTGCAAAGGCCATTTGAGCAAGTGCTATCCAATAAAAGTAAAATGTGAGCTGCATTTATAACCTTCATTTTTCTTTTTTTTAAATTTTTTTATTTAATCTTCATTGTATCTTTTTCCATGACCATTTAGCCCCCTTACACTCTCCTCCCCCAGCAATCACCCTATCAGTTTTCTTTAAAACAGGTGAAATTTAATAATATATTTCATTTAACTCATTGTATCAGAAATATTATCATTTCAACAGATAATAAGCATTAAACATTTTTAATGAGATATTTAGCATTCTATTTCTGTACAAAGTCTTTGAGATCAGGAGTGTGCTTGAGACTCACAGCACGTCTTAGTTTGGACCTTTCAAGGGCTTAGTTGCCACAGGTGGCTCCTGGCTGCAGTGGTGGACGGACAGCACAGCTGCGATGGCCCTCAGCCCCAACTCCTGCAGCCCAACCCGGTTTCCCCAAGTCTGGGTTCCAGATGGAGGAATTGCAAAGTGACCACTTTCCTCTTCACCCCACCCCAGAAATGCTGGCCAGGCAGAACAGATAACTGGGGAAGAAAACCTTCATATTGACTCAGGAGAAGGAGTACTAAGCTGTCTCACAGCAGATTGTTAGTCCAGGGACGGACTCCTAATCCTACCCCCTGGCTGGGTGAGGTGTGCTCAGTTACATATGGTGTGAGATGCCTGCCCATCTATCCGGAAATAAAAATAAAGTGATGTCTAAAACTCAGAGTTTATCTTTAATCTGTGAACGTTAACTGTCCATTAGCTTATCTTACTCCTGAGTACCTGTTTTTTATTAGTTATGTTTAATGTTTGTAAGTATTTGTAAATATTAAATGCTTGAAACGTACTACAATACTTTAATGTTTTGAACATTGAGGACTTTCCACCAATTCACACATGACTATTCCTTTCTTTCCCCAACCTTACCTTGTACTTATTTTTATTCAAAGTAAGAGAAATTTCGTGGTGTAACAACATCAAAACTCAATAAGGAAAGTGATGATTAGGACTGTCTAGAAATCATTCTCTTTTTGGCACAGTAATATTTTTCCTCTCAGATTTCCTCCCAAGTACAGCCCCTTCCTTTGCTTCCAGAACAAGCTCCAGCATGGGGGTGAGGCACAGAAGAAAGACTTGAAGGGTACACCTTATACTCAAGCAGTAGATCTGCACTATTGACCAGGGTCTCTCTTGCTCCACATCAGTAATGGGGCAGGGTAGGGGGGGAGATAGTATCTTTGCTTACGGGCCATTTATGTGTGCATGTCTGTGTTCCTGTGATTGTCTTACCTTTCTTGGGCATTTACCCCGGGAGGCAGTGACCAGGGCACTAACATTGCTCTGTTAGGCATTTGGAATCAAGCACTGAATCCTGAGGAAAGGTTTTATTCACATGAGGGTAAACATTTCTTCGATTTGACAACCTGCTAGAATCAGCAGCCCCAGTGTCTCGGCTGGAAGTTCCTTCTGGAAGAGCTGAGAGACCCCCTCTAAAGTGTACTCTGGGGTCTGCAGAGGGGCTCCTGTCCTAGTTTGTAGAGTTTACTTAAAACTCATCCTCTTTGAATGAGATGTCTGGCATTTAAAATACTCCAGACCTCCCACCCCACCAAAGAGCGGGTGGGGGCTAGTGAGAGTGTCATAGATGAAAGAGCACAGCAAAATGCTGATAGATGTTGAAGGTGGGTGAGTGATTGGTGATACTATTCTTATTTTATTGAAAAAGTCCACTAAAAAGTTCCCTCCCCCAGGAAATATTTCCCACTGCTTTCTCTCCCTGCTTCTCTTCCCTCTGCTCAGTTTAAGCCCATGTTGTCCCTCTTACTTCTGCCCTGCAGGGCACAGCACACCCTGCTCCAGAGGCACCAGAGCAGAACTCTGTAGACCCCTAGGGCCCAGTGCGGAGAGGGGCAGGAGCTCCAGGGCCCACTCCCCCCAGGTGCGTGGCTTTTGAAGCTTTTTCGGTTGAACTCATTTGCACCCAGAAGAGCTGGACTCCGTGTATGGGGTGTTTCAACCAGACCTCTGGGTGCTTGAGTTAATGTCTGCTACTAAGAAAATGAGTCCTGACTACTTTTTTTTTTTTGTCGCTGATCTGTTGGGTGACATGGCCTATAACCGATAGGGACTACACCTATTTTCCAGTGTCCCCCTCAGCTGAGCTGGGCGTTGGTTCGGGATCCTTGAGGGAGGCAGTCATGGGTGAGAAGGCCAGGTGAGGACTCAGTCTGGAGGCCACAGGAACTGCTGTGCGCAAAGGCTGGCCCTGCTCCCAGGCAGCTGCCTGGGCTGACTGACTAGGATTTGGGGACACTGTTTGAGATAAAGGACAGCAGCGCACTTTTTCGTCCGCATGAAGGGGCTTCTCTGTTACTCCAGGTTCTCAGAGCTCTGGAGCTGGGGCAGTGAGGAAAGTCTCTGCAGGACATGTGCAAACCACCTGGAAGCCCTGAGAATTAGGGAGGGTGCTCCTTCCCTTTCGCCAGCCTTCCTTGAAAAATGTAAAAAGGACCCCTCGGATAATGCCATGAACTTTGGATGACATTCTTTGTGTATTTTCTGTGCTCTGCTTTCACCCCACGTCCTGCGTCCAGAGTTGCTTTCTCAAGGCTGGGCCAGGGAGCCTCAGGCTGTGTGCTGGCGTGGAGCGGTTACCAGCCCCTGTGCAGAGCCACGGAGCATCGCTTCCGGGCCTGTCAGAAGGGGGGATATTCCCTTACCTGGCCCCAGCCCCTTCTAAGGCTTAGCTCAGGATGCTGTTGCTGGCTGTGTTTATGCTTCCGGCCTAGGCCTGGCTGGGGTCCTATCAGTGACTCAGAAAACCTGGGTCTCAGAGAAAGGTGTTGCTGTGGTCCAGACCCGGGGCTCTTCTCATTGCCCGCCCCCGCCCGGCACCTCCCCACCCACCGGGTTGTTCCCTCAAACGCCTCCAGTCCAGGACCCCTGGTCTAAGGCCAGAGCTCAGGCTGGACACTCCCCCTGCCCCCTAAGTCCCTCCTGCCCTTCCTGGTAGTACAAGGATCCCCCCGCCCCACACACTTCGAGGACTCCTATGGCTTTGCCTCCGCTGGGAGAATGAATTGGGGACTGGCATTGCTGAGGACGCTACAGACAGTCGGGAGGGAGTCTGCTCACCCTTCTATCCACCAGGTCAGTGCTGCTGCGGTTGTTAACGGGGCTTACAGTCACCTACTCTCCACAGGGCGAACCTGGCTGTAGCGCACTTGGCGGCAGCCACAGCACCTGCCCAGGAGAGAAGGAGCCCTGAAATCCACTGGCCGGTTTCCCAGGCCTTAAGAAAACGGAAAATAACCCGCAGCTTGAGGAGGTGGACCCCACAGCTTGAGTGGCCAGCTTCCCTGTCGGCCCGGCCCTCGCCAGTTTCGCTGCATCAGGAGAGGTGGTGGGAAGGCTCTACATAGGCTGTGCGTGTGGCAGGAGCTTCCTCTACAGTTCCGTGCCGCTGAGGCAGAGCGCCCCACAGCGGCGGTGGTGGTGGCGACCGCCGCTTCCGCTGCCTATGCTGTGGCCAGCGCTGAGCCGGGCAGCAGAGCTTCAGGTGTGTCCACGCATCCACGCTGGCCAGACGCTCTACATCTGCAACGAGTGCAGCCAGAGCTTGCGCCACAGCAGCCGCCTCGACCTGCATCAGGGTGCGCATCGGCAGCCCACCTTCCTTGGCCCTGTAGTGCCTGCGGCCAGCCCCTCCCACACCGCCCTCTCTGGCTCTGCTGTTGCACCCGCGACGCGGACACACGCCCGAGCGGGTCTTCCACCAGAACGCGCTGCATGTCCACCAGGAGCGGGTGCACCTGTGAGAAGCGCCCACTGGGGCTCCCTGACGCTGTGCATAGTGCTGGCGGGCCCTCTGCAGCAACGCAGGGCTGCAGAGCCACACAGGCATCCACGCGCCCTGAAGCCCCGGTGACCCTGCTCCCCAGCAGTCACGCTCGTCTGACACACGCCTCGCACCATGTGCAGCAAGAGCTTCCACAAGAGCTCCATGCTAACGAGACTCCTGCAAAGGCATTTGGATGGGAAGCCCTTCAGGTGCTCCGAGTGTGGCAAGGGCTCTCTGGGAGAGTGCCACGTGGGTGCACCTGCAGCACACGCACACTGGGGAGAAGCCCTGCATATGCAGTGACTGTGGGCGCTGCTTCAGCAAGAGGTCCACACAGGCACAGCCCCCAGGGCGTGCAGCTGCACCCCTGTGCCACGTGCTGCAAGGGCTTCTGCCAGCGCTCCAACCTGCTGGTGCACCAGTGCATCCACAGTTGAGAGACCCTTCCCACTTCTTGAGTGTGGCCGCAGCTTCAGTGACCACTCAGACCTCACGGAGCACCGGCACACGCACACGAGAGAAAAGCCTGACCACTGTGAGTTGTGCAGCAAGTGCTTCACTTGTGCGTTCAACCCCATGTGCACCAGTGCAACCACACGGGCCACAAGCCCAAGTGCCCCCAGTGTGGCCAGGCCTTCAGCCTGGACTCCAAGCGGGCACCGCAAGGCAAGACGCACCTGGGCCATGGGCCAGCACAATGTGCTGAGTGCGGCAAGTGCTTCAGCCACAGCCAGTCGCTGTCGCAGCACCAGTGTGCCCATACACCTACTCACGCCACTTCTGCTGCCACCCCCACCACAGCCGCAGCCCCCATCTTTGTTGTGCAAGCAGTCCCTAGTAAAAGCAGGGACTTTTTGCCTCCCAGCAAGAGCCTTGCTGAGGGGCTTCCCTGGACTGTGCTAGGCAAGCAGGGCTGGTGTCACAGGGTGTACGGGCCACCTTGAAGTGGAGTCTGTGCAAAGACAGCACAGCCTGTCACCTTTACCCACCTCAGGTGGTAGCCCTTCCTGTGGCCTCCTGCCACGTCCCTACACCTACTTCCTTGTCAGTCCTTTTCCGGTACTCAGTCCTGTTCCTCTGGTGGGGGCGGGGTGGGAAGTTGGTGCAGTAGTGAGGACAGCTCCCCAGACCCCCGTGCCTGGGAGAGCCTAGGGATGCGCGCCCCGCAGCCTGTGCCTGCTTCCTTGCTGCCTTCTCACTCGGGTTGTTTTCTCTGTCCTATCTTTTTCCAGCCTAAGCGTCCTCTACCTCCCCTACTTGGGTAATTTTTTTTTTTTTAATTGGTTTTAGAAAGGGAGGGAGAGACAAAACATCGACTTGTTGCTCCACCCATCTATGCATTCATTGGTTGATTCTTGTATGTGCCCTCACCACGGATTGAATCCGCAACCTTGCCCTGTCAGGACGACGCTCTAACCAACTGAGCTGCCTAGCAGGGTCCCGGCCTGGGTACTTCTGATGTCCTGCCTCTTCAGGTAATGATCACAGATGTGGCTGTGGTTTCCTCCTACCTGCCCTTCCTGCCTCATGGTTCCACTCGGTTGTTAAGTCTCTCTGTTGCTTCCTCCGAGCTTCTGAGATTGGAAATTTGCAGGCAGAAATGGTGGGGAAGCTTGCGTCACTGAGGGATGTATGTACACCAGAAGCACCCGGCCTGCAACCTTGGAGAAATGGCCCATCCTTGTGAAGGCGGTGGGAGCCCTCAGCATGGCTGCCCACCTGTCCCGGGGACAGCCTTAATGGTGTCTGGCACCTGTTAGGACAATATTCTCCAGCTGGGTGTGGGACACTGGCCTTGGGACCTGGACCAAGACCACATGGGTCCCCAAACCCTGGCACTGCCAAGTGGAATACCCGAATGGTCAGAACTCCACAGAGGCAACGGGGACGGGTGGAAACTTCCTGAGCTGGCAGTTTTACTGCTTTGGCTGGTGAAATAAAAGAGGTGTCTGGGTTCCAGATGCCAAGAGCCCCCTTTATCATCCCAGGGCCACTGTCTGCAGACTGAGGAGTGACCTGAGAACCAGGCCCCTTCCAAGTTCCTAGGTCTTGCCCTTCCCAAGGTGGCTGGGCAATGTTGCACATGCAGCCCCCTTGATTTTGCACTGGAAGGCAAGACTCTTTGGGCCTGCATTTGCTTATCCAGGTTAACGGACAGGACAGCGTGGACCAGGGTCACATACCTGTGTGCCTGACTGTCCGTACCTCTGCAATGACCGAGTGCTCTCCCTGCTCTCAGGGCCTGCCCTGCTCCAGTGCAACAGTAGGTGGGACACTCAATGGGAAAGGGCAGCAGTACCCGAGCAAATTGGGAAAGCTGGGTCCTTGAGGTGGGGGCCTGCAGAGACAGGCCTTGTACCTGAGCTGCATACCTAGCAGAGTGCCTCCAAAGGAATCGGGATTCCTGCGCCTCAGGTATGAAAACACCCACTCTGCCCACACAGGTCCGTGTAAAATACTGGGTTTATTCTGTCCTGAAGAAGGCAACCAGAGCCTGGTCACCCTGGAACCCAGCCCTGCCCTGCGCTCCCCGTCACCCCAGCTCCCGGGAACGAGGCGTCTGGCATTTCTCCTCTTCAGTCTCTGCGGTCACTGCTTAGGAAGCAGGGTCAGAGCTTGAGGAACCCGAGGGGGCCTGCACTCATCACTGGGCCCCAGGAACGCAGGGGCAGAGGCGCTGGAACAGGGCTCCACCGGGCCCAGTTGCTCTGAGGCCAGGGGCACAGCTGGGTGGCTCTTGCTACAGTGAGCGGCAACGCTGTCTGGCTTCTCAAAGCGCTTGCCACAGACCTCGCAGGGGAAGCGCAGGGTGGCCGCTGTCTCTGCGTGCTTGCGCCGGTGCCAGTTCAGGGAGGCCTTCTGGCGGCAAGTGAACCCGCAGATTTCACACCTGAGCCAGGGCCAGCAGAGAGAAGTTAGGGGCCTCAGCCGAGTCACCTGAGCATCCCGCCAGCCCCCTTTCCCAACACCCACCCCCACACTCACTGCAGGGGTTTCTCTCCAGTGTGGATGCGCTGGTGGATGACCAGGTTGCTGCTGGTGCGGAAAGACCGGGCGCAGAATTCGCAGATGTAGTCCCGGGTGTCTGCGGGGGCACGGGGACACCCCAGCATCCATCCCCAGGTTGTGGCCCCTTCTTGGCCCACTCACCGGCCGCCCCAGGGGCACTGCCCCCTTTCAGCTGGCACATCACATCCATCCTGGCCCCCAACAGCGCCTGTGGTTCTGCAGCAACCCCCTCTTTTTCCTGGAACCTGCCCTCTGCCACCTCCAAGCTTCTGAAGGTGGCCCTCAGACCTCTGTATACTCTGCCATCAGATCACACTCACACACACACACACACACACACACATTCTAGCAGCCTTCGCCCCATCACTCCCCTGTGCTCCATTCGACACTGGCTCTAGGCCTTCTCCCCAGCCACTCCCGCTGTCAGTTTGCTTCCTACTTGGCCAGTGCTCACCTCTCGGTTTCCCGACCTTCACTGACCTGGTCCCCCACCCTTAACCATCACTCCCCTGACAGGACCATCACCCCAATTACAACCATTTGGGTTCCAGGCAGGCAACTGCTACGATAATCCCATGACTTCAGGCTGCCAGTCCAGAGCCCAGTGCCTTCCCACCACCCCCTGCCCCTCCTTGCCCAGTGCTGTTTCTAGGGTGGCTGTGTGACCTTCCTTCATTCACCCCAACTCACCAGTCCCTCTCTCCCTCCCTCAGCTATACCTGGTAAGTTAAAATCAATGCAGGATCAACACAACCCTTGGTCGGCTCCAGGCCTGCACACGAGGGGCAGAAACACCCCTCCCTCAGCCTTCCCTCTTATCCGCCAGAGGTCTCAAGGGCCCACGCGTGCCTCTGCATTTCCCCAGTCAGCTCACGCTCCCCTCTCTGGGGTTCAGGCCGTGTTCACACCGCCTCCTCTCCGGCAGTCCCATTCAGCACTGAGCTCCTTTTGGAAAGTCACCAAGAGCGAGGTCCAGACGGGACACTCATCTCCCACCCGCAAACACACCTCATACGTGACTGCCGCCTGCCCCTCTGCAGCTGCCCTCCAGCTGTGCCCAAGACACCCCCTCACCAGCCAGATGCTGCCCACCCTGCCCGCGTCAGCAAGTCTCTCCTCTCTGGGGAATCAGTCCCATCTCAGTGCCCCACGCCCACAGCCCTCTCAATGGAGGCCCCAATTCTCTGCTTGCCTTCCAGCAAAACCCAGAGTTGTCCATGCTCACTGTTTGTACTTCCTTAGCTCCTTCCTGTCTAGAACCCACTCCACTCTGGCTGTCATCTCTCTTGCCATGTGCCATCAATGATGGCTTCCCACCACGTTTCTTGGCCTGTCCTCATCCTCGTACTCGGCCCTGTGGCACCGGCACAACTTCCCTTCCCTCCCCCCTTTCCCAGCACTTTATCCACTTGGTCCTTAGATACCAGTTTCCTCGCCTGCCTGGCAGGCACCTCTGCAGCTGCCTTTCCCACCTGCCCGCTCAAACCTCTTAACCCAGGCTCACTCCCTCCAGTAAGGGCGTGCCACCCCCAGCTCCAAACACCATCCATGTGCTTGTGACACACACATTTGTGTTCCCTCATCTCCCCCGAACTCCAGATTCACATCTTCTGGAACACCTAATTAGCATGCCTCCCCACCCCCGCCAAATGGCTCCTTCCTGAAGCACATCTCTCTGTCTCAAGAAACCACATAATCTTCTGCCCAATTGTTCAGACTGGAGTCCTCCCTCCCAGTCACCCCCAAGCCCTCCCCGCCCACCCCACTGGTGGCTAATTTGCCCTCCCACGGCAGCCCTTCTGGCTCCGCTGGCATGTTCTCAGCAGCCTCCAGGCTGACACCGCCGTACACAGCACGTCCCTGCAGTCCCCTCCCCCACAGGACATCCACAGCTCTCCTTTCAAAGCTGGCTGTGTCCCTTCACTGCTCAGGACCCTGACACAAGACCCATCTCATCTGGGCAGGAGCCAAGCAGTCTTCATGGTAGTCTTGGGACCCCCGCCCCCTATCTGTCCTTTCTTCCTCCCCAAGCGCTGCCCACAGAGGTGGACAAGTCTCCATTTCTCCCTTCCCTGAGGTCTTCAGCTCAGAGCGCCTCCCTTTCTACAGGAGCAACCCCTCCCCCCACGCTCTCCTTCTGTCCCTGCTTTCACATGTCTTCCACACGAGTGGACATCTGACGAGGTAAGGACTGCCTGCTTTGTTCACTGAGGTGTCCCTGCACCCAGTCTCGGGCAGGCATGTGCCCGACACACTGGGAAGTGTGTGAGGGTCACCTGCAGAGGGTGTGATGGGAACTACAGATAGCGGGCCGGCCCCACCGGGTCCTGCGAGGAGGCATTCCCCCCACTGACCACTGTGCAGCTTCACATGCTCCTTCAGGTGTTTCTTGAAGTTGAAGGACTTCCCGCAGGCTGGCTCGGGGCAGGAGAAGGACTTCTGGTGGATGTGCTGGTACTTCTTGTGGTGCTGTGGAAGGAAGGGGGTGCTCTCCTCAGGGAGACCCCAGAGCTGACCCAGCAGGTGGGCTCCTCTGTCTGCCCCAAACTGTCACCACCAGCTCGTATCACCGCCACAGGACCATCCCCACTCCCTCCTATCCTGATCACAAAATGCCCTCATTCTATTGTACCCTCGATTCTTATGACCTCCTCTCCTTGCCACCACCTTCCATGGCAACGCCGTTTCCCAACTAGGAATGTGCTGTCTGCCGGGGACAGGTCAGCTGGCGGTGGGCATGACCTCCCTCTTCCCTGTCCGTGCTGAAGGACATCACCACCCAGGTGGCCTACTTTTTAGTAACAGACCACCATAGGTGTGTATCAGATGGTTTTCTCCAACCTCGGCTTTGAACACACACGCGTGCTCTTAACCTGGAACATTCTTAAGGGTATCGTGTTTTTCAGCCTTGACTCTCCGAGTACCTCTGGGATATGGTTCTCCTCTTATGAGACCCAGGTTCACACCCCGCCTCGTTACATCACATGGGCTTCCCCCTCCAAAATCCCACTTCCCATAGTTAAATTGCTGCTTGGGCTGCTCCAACTCCTCCTTGAACAGTTCAGGTGTATCTAACCAGCCCTGCTGAATGGAGGAAGCCTGGAGCTCTGCTGCCACCTGGAGATTATCTCCCTCTACTTCCTCCCGGTCTGGGGGTGAGTCCTGCCCTTTCTGCACCTCGAACTTCTCCTGCGGTGAAGACGAGGACAAGACGTGGGGATCCCCACTAGCTAAAGAGCCTCGGGCAGCACCTAAGCTTCGGTACCTCGGTTTCCTCATTTGCAAAGTGGCAATAGTATCAGGGCCAACCCCGTAGAGACGCGGCGAATGTCAGCAGGTCAAATGCTTACAACAGTCGCTATACCCAGAGAGCCTGAGGGTGCCGCCATCATCTCCCTGTGACCCCCGGAGGCCACAAAACAAGCAGTGGTGGGCAGTGGCTCTGCGTCCGAGGTTGGGTTTTCTGCTTTCCCTACCAGTTACTTGGTTCAGTGATTATTAAGTGCCGGTAAGCTCCGTACACTGCCCCAGCCCTTCTTGTCCTGACCCCCATGCCCCGGACCCCAGGCTCCTGCACCTCGGCTTCTCCTTCAGCCCTTCTCCTCCACTCAAAGCCGCACGGAACCCAACCCGCGCCCCTCACACCCTCACATTCAGATACTGCCGGTTGGAGAAGATCCTTCCACAGCCAGGGAAGTCACAAGGCAGCAGCTCCTTTCTGGCGGCTTTCCTGGGGGTGGGAGCGGGGAGAAGTATGAAGGCTCCTGCAGGTTCTCCTCAGCTCCCTCCCTCCTCTCTGCCCTCCCACAGCCCTTCCTCAGTCTTACCGGGTTCTCTTAGGGCCGATTGGTGCACTGTCCTCGTCCCAGGCTACAGCCAGAGGAGACTGGGCCTGACTCCCAGGGCTATGAGCAGCAAAGAAGGAGCAGAGGGCCTCGAGGGAGGGCCGTGGCCCAGGACACCCCTGCCCTCTGTCTCCGCCATCAGGTTACCTGGCCAGGGGCTCAGTTTGCCGGGCTGCCTGAGGGGTGCGATCGAGCTCCAGCTGTGCCCTGCCTTCCACAGGCAGAGAAGCTCCAGAACCCACCGAGGGTGCCGATGAGGGTGGCCCAGCCGGAGAAGTGGGGGCAGCTGCAGGGGCCAGGGTTATCTCTCTCTCCTTAAGTGCATGGGTGACAGGGGAAGGAGGCGGTCTGGAGCCATCTGGCTCACAGCTGAAACAATGAAGAGAAGGATGTTATCTCCCTGGGCCCTCAGCCAGCCCCAGCCCCTAAACTGCAAAGACCTCACGCTCAGAACAGCCCTACCCAGGCCTCTACTCACATCTCTGTTCAGACTTCATTCTCTCACAGGGCCTAGCTTCAACCCTTTCCACCCAACTCCAGTCCTCCAGTTCTCTCTGCCCTCTTCACCAATAAGTCCTTTCCTCAAGTCTGCAAAGCTCTGCGTCCCCAGCCAGCTGCCCCTGCCCCCGCGCTATAGTCAGTGACTCGGTGTTTCCCTCGGCCCCCACTTGCTTGTCTGAGGAAGAGCTGTAGGTCCACGGGCTGGCATCACTGAGCATCTCCTCTTCACTCTCATCTTCATCAGCCCCCTCGTCTTCTCCTGGGGGCAGAAAGAACTCTGGTGGGGGTCTCATTCCCTGCAGGAGCAAAGAAGGCAAGCCTGAGGTTCTGAGCTTTCACCGGCCTTGTCCACCCGTCTGGTCTGTCCCTCCCTCCAAGCTCACCTGAGCAACCTCACCTCCTCAGTCCTCTCCTCATGCTCAGATTCCAAACCTGTTGGCACAGGTGGGGTCAAAGGGCAAGAAACTTTGGGCTGCAGGGATGAGGGCAGGTGGACTCTAAGGTCTGAATTTGTGGGAGGACTCTTATGAAGGAGGAGGAGGAAGGGGCAGAGATTGCTAGGGTGGGAAAGGGTATTTTATTTTAAAGATGATACATTCACATGATTAAAAAAAAATTACAAGTATAAAAAGGAACAATATGAAAAGTCTCCTTTCCAATGCTGTCCCCCAGTGGCCCACCTCTTCCCACAGGCAACCTGGTGCCAACTTACCCTCCCAGAGATATTTCGTTCATTCAAAAGTACTTTCTCCCCTTACTTTCCCACCAAAATACATACCATGCATCCTATTTTGTTTGTTTGTTTTTTTAATACCTAAAAATATATTTCAGGATATATCCCCTTGACAGCATGGTTTTTCCACTGAGAAAAGATCATTTTTAAAGACTAGGGTTCTGACGTCTAGAGATGGAAACCATCTTCTCTTCCTACCCCACAACCCTCCTTTCCCCGGCCTACCTGCAGGCTCCTGCCCACCCCTGGCCTCTGGGCACCAGCTTCTCTGGGAAGTACTTGGATGGAGGGCTGGCTTGGACTCCGCTGGATGCGCCGGGCCTGAAGAGGGGCCCCAGGAGAAGGTGTGGCCCGCTGAGCACTCCCACACAAGCCCACCGTCTCGGCCCCTGGGCCCCCGCAGCCCGGGCACCAGGCTGCACTCTTGGCTGTGGGCATGAGATAGGAGAACCAGATACTGCAGACCCTTGGGGGGCAAAGGCTTGGGACCTAAAGGGGTGAAGGTGACAGTCAGGGCAAGCTGGGCTGCCCCCTACTCTCACCCTTGAGAGCCATACCCAGACAGCCTGGCCCAGGGTTGCCGAGGCATGCTGGGGGCAAGGCAACCCTGGGCCTCAGTCTGGTTTACTATTCTTCAGAGCCCTGACCCTCAAGGTCCTGAGCAGCTCCTCCCTTCCTCACAGGCTGCTCCCACCTAACTGCCCTGGGCTCCCCAACTCCTCTCCTCTGCCTGGGGCTCCCCCTGATCCAACCCCTTTAGAGAGCGCGTTCCTGGGCCAAGCCATTTGCTGCTTGCCCCTCTTCCCTCTGTGGTTCCAGAGCCCCTTCTTCCCTTAGCCGTTGCCTACCCACCTGCACAGAGCACACAGCCTGAAGAAGTGTACCTGCCAGAGGAAGAAGAGGCAGGTCAGGTCAGGCCCCAGCTGGACAAGTGCCTTCAGCTACAAGCACTAGCACAGTTAAGGGGGCAAGTCCTATATGGGGCCCCTATTCGCTGGGGGCCAAGAGGGGTGCGGCAGGACCCTGGCATGCCGCAAATCTCACAGGCCATACTGCTGAAGTGAGAAATGGGCCAGGAGGAAGGAGCAGTGGGCTAGCACTTAGAGTGGGGGGCGCTGGATGCCCCACCCCCACCCTGATACCCGTCTGGCCCTAACCGGTCAAGCAGGAACTTGGCGAGCTGTGAGTGCAGGGAGAAGCCCAGCCGCTCCTTGAGGAGGCACCACTGCTCCATGTGGCCGCCCAGGCGGATGCGACACTTGCTGCGGCGCGCATCCAGCTGCCGCCGCTTCTCCCGCCGCCTGCGGGACGCGTCTGCCGGGGAGGCAGCCATGGGTCCGGGGCCTGCCGGACAGAGGACGCGCGTGGGCCCACCTGACCTGCCGGGCGGCCCCCGCGGCCTCAGCGGGGGATGGGCAGAACCAAACCGTTGCCATGGCACTCGCTGCGGATGATGGGAGGTAGGGGACGCGGCGCCCGAGGGGCGGGAGTAGCGGGTAGGGGCATGGGTCTTCCCTGGGGAACTCTTCCCGGGCGGGGAACGGGGTGGGGAACAACTTCAACTGCAAGGATGCGTCGTCCACGCTGGGGGCGTTCTGCATAGTCTGGTCGCCGTAGCCAGGCCGGGGGTCTGCAGAGCGCCCCACCCGGTCTCTGGCCGCAGCATGTAAGGCGTACAGGGCGCGGATCCGGCACTGCAAAGGCCGCCCGCGGGCCGCCCCCGAGCGCCCGCCCGGCTCGGCCTTACCTGAGCCCCACGGCGCCTGCGCCGCCGTCACTCGCGGGCGGAGAGCGGCGGGAGGACGGGGCCCACCCTCCGCGCGCCGCCGCCGTTTCTCCTTTAAGAGCCACCCGTCCCCCTGCGTGCTGTCGGCCCCCGCCCGGCCCTGGTCCCGGCAGGGGAGGAAGAGGCGGGGGAGTGGGGGGAAAGGGTGTGACACGCGCCTGCGCACTGACGCCCCGCGCAAGGCCTGCCGGGAGCTATGGTTCCCGCACAAATCGCGCGCTATGCGGTGCGGGGCGGTGAAATGAGTGGCGGGAGTTGGGCGTCTGTCGCTTTTGCGGCGCGCGCCTGGTGAGCAAAGGCCTGGGGAGACGGGGCGCGGACCCAGTCCTCCAGTGTGCCGTGGGGTGTTGGCACCCCAGCTGTATGCCTCCTAAAATTTTGCCTCCCCTGTAGACTCCGACAACACGTGCCGGAGATTCAGCTGCCTTCAAAACCAACTGGAGCCCTCTCTGCACCCCAAGGCCGCTGCCAGCCGTATCGCACTCCCTTTGTGCAGTAAGGTTTTCAGAAAAGTTTCCTTGTTTCGCCACGCATCCTTCTTCACTCGCCATTCTTTCGGGAATAGACGAAAGGAGCTTTCCTCGCCACCAGGCCACTGGAATGCGCTTCTCTAGGACACTTGCGGAGACCACGTTGCCAAATGCGGTGGTCAGTTCTCTGCGTCTCCACCCTTAGAGAAACTTGTGATGATGTAGATCTTTCCCTCCACTGCCCCCTTGCTTCTGTGACTGCACACCCTCCAGCGGTTCTCCCTCGTCTTTGCTTCCTCCTCTCCTTTGTTGGACTTTCCTCTGTCGTCCCGCTGAAACTCAGATTGAGTGGCCCGGATTCAGGCCTTGGACCAAGCCTTCTCTCTTCTTGGGTTATCGACTTGGCCCCATGGCTTTAAATACAACTAATAACTCCCAGATTTATATTTCCACCCTAGCCTTCTTAAGGGGGAATCCTTCGTTTCTTGTGGACAGCATTCCCTGACTTGTGGCCACATCACCGAATCATTGTCTCCGTGGTCATGTTCTAACAGTGAGGAATTGTAACCCACCCACCATTCTTTTGACATTGTTTCTGTCAATGCTGACTCTGAATAATATGTAGCTTGTAGATACACAGCAAGTTTGTATAAAAGTCCTAGAAACTAACTTCAAAAGATACAGACTGTGACCTTTAGTCATCCCAGATCTGAGATGGTTCCTGACCTTCAATTATACAGTGGGGACGACGTAATACCAGGACGACACACACCAGGATGACACACACTAGACCACTGCTTCACCAATTTTGAGGTCCTTATGGAATGGACTGTGCTCACCTGCACTGGGAGAATTTTTCAACTCCCTCCTTGAGCTTTATTGTTCTGCTTTCCCTCTCCCTTCTTATAAACACGTCAGCCTGCACTGCAATGTGAAGATGGACAGGAGTCCCCCATCTTCTCAGAATGCTGGTATCTGAATAAACCACTTTCCATTTGACCAGCGCCTGTCTCACGTGCTTGGCTTCTGTGGCAGGCAGGTGAACCTGCATGCAGTTACAATATTGCCTCCTTCCCTTTGGTCTGTATCAAATATCTTTGTTTCTCTTTTATAAGGACACTTATGATGACATTTAGGGCACACCTGGATAATCCATATAATCTCCCCATCTCGGTATACTAAAACATTCACATCTGCAAAGTATTTGCCAGGTAAGGTAATATTCGTAGGCTCCGGGGATTGTGAGATGGGTATCTTTTTCTAGACCATATTTTTTATTGCTGTATAGTCACAGTTGTCTCCATTTATTCCCCCATACTTTCCCCCACCCCGTCCAACCCCTGCGTCCAAAGACAATCCCTACTCCGTTGTCCTTCATCGAGGGTCTTTGTACATGTTCCCTTGACTTGAAATGCACCCTTCTTTACCCCGTTATTCCCCTCCTCCCCTCTTTGTGGTTACTATCAGCATGTTCTTTATTTTCTATGTCTTCCGTTCTTTTTGCTCATTTGTTTTGTTGATTAGGTTCCACTTATAGCTGAGATCACGTGGTATTTGTCTTTCAATGCCTGGCGTATTTCACTTAGCATAACACTCTCCAGTTCCATTCATACTGTCGGAAAGGGTAGGAGTTCCTTCTTTGTTTATGCTGCATAGTATTCCGTTGTGTAAATAAACCACAGTGTTTTGATCTACTCATTTACTGATGGGCACTTAGGCTGCTTCCAGCACTTAGCTATTGTGAATAATGATGCTATGAACATAGGGGTGCATAGGTTCTTTTGACTTGGTGTTTCGGGATTCTTAGGGTATAATCCCAGCAGTGGAATTGCTGGATCAGAAGGCAGTTCCATTTTTAGTTTTTCAAGGAAATTCCATACTGTTTTCCATAGCGGCTGCACCAGTCTGCATTCCCACCAACAGTGAACTAGGGTTCCCTTCTCTCCACATCCTCACCAGCACTTGTTTGTTGATTTGTTAATGATGGCCATTCTGACCGGTGTGAAGTGGTATCTCATTGTGGTTTTAATTGGCTAGTGATGCTGAGCATGCTTTCATATGTCTCTGGGCCCTCTGTATGTCCTCCTTGGAGAAGTGTCTGTTCAGGTCCTTTGCCCATTTTTTAATTGGGTTGTTTGTCTTCCTGGAGTGGAGCCGTGTGAGTCCTTTATGTATTTTGGAGATCAAATCCTTGTCCAAGGTATCATTGGCAAATATGTTTTCCCATATGGTTGGTTTCCTTTTCATTTTGCTGATGTTTTCTTTAGCCGTACAGGAGCTTTTTAAGTGGACGGAGTCCCATTTGTTTACATTTTTCTTTATATCCCTTGCCCTTGGGGCTGTATAAGTGAAAGTGTTGCTGTGTGGGATATCTGAAATTTTCTTGCGTAAATTCTATACTAGGACTTTTATGGTGTTACAATGTACATTTAAGTCTTTCATCCTTCTTGAGTTTATTTTTGTGTATGGTATAAGTTGGTGGTCTAGCTTCATTTTTTTTTTTCACATAGCTGTCTAGATCTTCCAACAATTGTTGAAGAGGCTATTTTTACTCCATTTTATTATCCTTTTACCCTTTTGTCAAATATTAATTGACCATAGAGACTTGGGTTTACTACTGGGCTTTCTGTTCTGTTCCACTGATCTATATGTCTGTTTTTATGCCAGTACCAAACAGTTTTGATTACAATTAACTTGTAATGTAGTTTGATGTCAGGTATTGTTATCCCTCCAATTTTGTTCTTCTTTCTCAAAATTGCCGAGGCTATTTGGGGTCATTTATGGTTCCTTATAAATTTTTGAAATATTTGTTCCATATCTGTGAAATATGTCATTGATATTTAAATAGGGGTTGCATTGAACGTATGAATTGCTTTGGGTAGTATGGACATTTTGATGATGTTAATTCTTCCAATCCATGAACATGGTATATGCTTCCATTTATTTCTGTCTTCTGTAATTTCCTCAGTGTTGTGTAGTTTTCTGAGTACAGGTCTTTTACCTCCTTGGTTAGGTTTATTCCTAGGTACTTTATTTATCTTGTTGCTATAGTAAATGGGATTATTTCCCCTAATTCCTGTTTCTGATATTTCATTGTCGGAATACAAGAATGCCTTCGATTTCTGAATATTGACTTTGTACACAACCGTTTTGCCAAATTCACTTACTAGATTGAGTAGTTTTTTGGTGGGGTCTGTAGGGTTTTCTATGTACACTACCCTGTAATCTGCAAACAATGACAGCTTTATTCCTCCTTTCCAATTTGGATGCCTTTCATTTCATTTTCTTGTCTGCTCACTGTGGCTAGAACTTCCAGTATTATGTTGAATAGAAGTGGTGAAAGTGGACGCCCTGTCTTGTACCTGGTCTTAGGGGGAAAGCTTTTAATCTTTGCTTGTTCAGTGTGATGCTGGTTGTAGGTTCCTCATCTATGGCCTTTATTATGTTGAGGTATGCTACCTCTACTCCCATTTTCCTGAGTGTTTTTATCAAAAATTGAATGCTGTACTTTATCAAATGCTTTGTCAGCATCTACTGATATGATCATGTGATTTTTGTTTTTCATCTTGTCTGTGATGACAAAATATGATGACATTTCTTGATTTGCAAATATTATACCATCCTTTCATCCCTGGGATAAATCTCACCTGATCATGTTGTTTAAAGTTTTTAATGTATTGCTGGATCTGGTTTGCCAGTATTTTGTTGAGGATTTTAGTGTTTATGTTCATCAGTGATATTGGCCTGCAGTTTTCTTTCTTTGTTGTGTCTTTACCTGGTTTTGGGGTTAGGATGAAGCTGGCCTCATAAAAAGAGTTTGGGAGTCTTCCCTCTTCTTGGAATTTTTGGCATAGTTTGAGAAGGATAGGGGTTAACTCTTCCCATAATGTTTAGAAAAATTCTCCTGTGAAACCATCCGGTGCAGGGTTTCGTGTGCCGAGAGTTTTTTGATTACTGCCTCAGTTTCACCAGCTGTTATCAGTTTGTTCAGGCTTTCTGCTTCTTCTTCATTCAGTTTTGGAAGATTATATGTTTCTAGAAATTTGTCTGTTTTACCCACATTTTCAAATTTATTGGCACATTGTTGTTCATAGTAATTTCTTACAGTCCTTTGTATTTCTGTGGTATCAGTTGTAATCTCTCCTCTTTCATTTCTGATTTTATTTATTTGGGTCCCCTCCCTTTTTTTCTTTGATGAGTCTCGTTCAAATCTTGTCAGTTTTGTCCATCTTTTCAGAGAACCAGCTCCTGGATTTATTGATCCTTTGAATTGTTCTTTTTTAGTCTCTGTGTTGTTTAATTCAGCTCTGACCTTGATTATTTCCTTCCTTCCACTTGCTCTGGGCTTTGTTTATTGTTGTTCCTCCAGTTCTTGTAAATGTAGGGTTAGGTTGTCTATTTGAAATTTTTCCATCTTTTGTAGGTAGACCTGTATTGCTATGGACTTCCCCCTCAGGACTGCCTTTGCTGTGTCCCATAGGTTTGGGGCTGTTGTGTGTTCATTTTCATTGGTTTCCAGAAACTTTTTCATTTCCTCCTGGATCTCATTGTTAACCCATTCATTATTTAATAGCATGTTATTCAGTCTCCATGAATTTGAATGTTTTTGAGGTTTCCCTTGATGTTGGTTTCTAGTTTCAAGCCATTATGATCCAAGAAAATGCTTGATATGATTTCAGTTTTCTTGTGTTTGTTGAGGCTTGTTTTGTGTCCTGTCATGAGGTCTATTTTTGAGACTGTTCCATGTGTATTTGAAAAGAATTTATATTTTGCTTCTTTAGGGTGGAAGGTTCTATATATACATCAGTTAAGTCTATTTGATCTAGGGTGTCGTTCAGTTCCACAATATCCTTGTTGATTCTTTGTTTGGAAGATCTGTCAATTGTTTACAGTGGTGTGTTAAAATCCCCTCCTATAAGTGTGTTGCCATCTCTATCTTTCTTGAAGTCCTCCAAGATTTTCTTTATATATTTGAGTGCTCTATGTTGGGTGCATATATGTTTACAATGTCTATGTCTTCTGGATGAATTCTTCCCCTCAGTATTATGAAATGACCTTCTCTGTCTCTTTCTTTGATCTTTGTTTTGAAGTGTATTTTGTCTGTTATAGGTATTGCTATGCCAGCTTTTTTTCCTGCTTTGCTTGGAATATTTTTTTCCAACCCTCGATTTTCAGTCTGTGTAGGTCTTTTGTAGACAGCATGTATGTGGGTCATGTTTTTCTTATCCATTCAGCTAACCCTATGTCTTTTGATTGGAGCATTTAATCCATTTTCATTTAGGGTTAATATTGATATGTACTTACTCATTGCCATTTTCCCCCTTTGTACCTGTGAACAAACTCTTTATCTTCATCTAACTTTTCATCTAACTCTTTTTCTTCATGGCCTTAAAGCAGTCCCTTTAGCACATCTTGCAGTGCTGGTTTGGTGCAGATGTATTCTTTTAGCCTTCTTTTGTCTGGGAAACTCCTTGTTTCACCAACCATTTTAAATGAGAGCCTTCTTAGATCTTGGTTGCAGGCCTTTACTTTTATTACTGGAATATTTCTTGCCACAATAAATATTGTTTAGTGTTTTCTGGCTTTAGTGTTTTCTTTGAGAAGTCAGCTGTTAGCTTTATGGGAGCTCCCTGGTATGTTACTATGTATTTCTCCCTTGCTGCCTTTAAGATTCTCTCTTTGTCTTTGATTTTTGGCATTTTAGTTATGATGTGGCTTGGAGTGGGTTTCTTTGGGTTCATCTTGATTGGGACCCTCTGTGTTTCCTGGACTTGCGTGACTTTTTCCCTCATCAAGTTTGGGAAGTTTTCTGTCATTACTTCTTCAAATAGGCTTTCTATCCCTTGCTCCTTTTCCTCTCCTTCCTGTATCCCTATTATATGGATATTATTACTTTTCATGTTGTCCTGTAGCTCCCTTTATCCCTCTTCATTCTTTTTGGGTCCTTTTTCATTTTTTTGCCCCTCTGGGTATTTTTTTCTACCTTGTCCTCCAGCTCACTGATTCGATCGTCTGCTTCACCTAACCTGCTTTTAATTCCTTCTACTCTGTTCTTCGTTTCAGATATTGTATTTTTCATTTCCTCCTGTCTCTTATAGTTTCTATGTCTTTTTTCATGTTGGTGTAGTTCACAGTAAATTCCTTGAAGCTTCCCCGGAGTTCTCTGAAGTTCTGAATGAGCTCCTCGAGTGTCCTTATAACCATTATTTTTAACTCGATGTCTGATAGTTTGGTTGCCTCAATTTAGCAGTCTTGCTGGGGATCCCTCCTTTCCTTTTGATTGGGGGTTCTCTGTCTCTCCATTTTAGGTGACAGTTCTTTTTTTTTTTTTTTCCTGTTTGTTAGACTTACCTACTTTAACTCCCTGTCTTCATGGTGTGATCTTCTGTGGTAGGAGACCTGTGGGAGTCAGTGGAGCAGTCTCCTTGATCACCAGCGCTTGATGCTCTTGTGCTGCCATTTATGTCTTTTACGTGGTTATAATTGGGTTTTTGTTGTTGTTGGGTTGTTCTTTGGTGGGTCCTTCCCTCTGTCTGACAGACTGAGTGTCACTCTGCCCTCTACATCTTTTATACTGTTGTACAGGTGCTGCCAGAACAAAAACCAAACAGCCCAGGAAACAGACCCACACCCACAAAGATATCCCCCACCCACACTTACACTATCAACAGCCAATGCCCCAATATTAATAAAGGTGTAAAGAGATTAAAGCTGTTATAAGAAAGGAAAAACAAATATAAGGTGACTAACTGAAAGAAAAGAGATTTTGTGAGGGGAGAGGGAGAGGCAATAATAAGAGTAGGGAATAGGGACAAGGCAAAGTGGGAAAGAAAATAAAATTTACTTCGTAGCTAAAAAAGGGAGGAGGGGAGGCGGAGTGGAGTAAGAGAGGAGAAACATGTAGTATTAGGTTAAAAACAAAATTTAAAGAAAATATATGTATTTGTATATACATAGAGGAAGACAGCTACGCCAAATTTATATAAATTATATATATATATATATATATATATATAATGGCTCTCATTTTAGAAAAATCATCACCATAGAGATGTCAGCAACCAATTAGCTATAATTTATATAGGTGGAATGGGAATAAGGGCTAAGAGATGTCTAGAGGAAAGAAGTTGTTTTGAGAGGATAGGAGGAGAAGGAACACTAAGAGTGCAGGATGAAAACCCAGCTAAGACAGGGAAAAATTAACATTTAAAATGAAAAAAAAGGAGAGGGGAACAGTGATATTTGAGATCTGAAATACAAAGACAGTTACTATCTAGAACTAAGAATGAAGAACTGTGACAATAACCACCTTATCCAATACCTATGAGTGAAGATTGATAAAGGTGGAGAGAGAACACAGGTTTTTTTTAAAAAATTGTTGTTCAAGTACAGTTGTCTCCATTTCCACCCCCCCACCACTGAACATGGGTATTTTAAGAGCAGGAAAAGGAATATGAAATAACCAGTGACAAGAAAAATGGTTTTGAGAGGCTGGAGAGGGGAGAAGCAGTAAAAGTGCAGAATGGAAAGTTGTAGCAAGAGAGAAGACAAAATTTAAAATGAAAATAAGAGGAAAGAAGAAGGTGAAATGGGTAAAAGAAGAGAGGAGCAAAATATGAAATTTGAAATAAACTATAATATAAAATCTAGTGACTTAATATGCACAAACTTGAAAGACAAAAAATGAATGTTAAAAAAAAACGATGCAAGAGAGAAAATATTGCAAATAATGAATAAGACCATGGTGGTTTTCATCTTGTTAGCATCTAGTATTTACCACTGTTTTTTTTTTTTTTTTTTTCTTTCTGGGTCTTCCTCTGGTGATGTCAGGTTGGTCCCAGTTTGGCCTGAGGCAGCCTGTTCAAAACTACCTAGTAATCTTATAATTACCTAGGATCTATATCCTCCATGACTGACCCCTTCAGTTGTTAATCTAGTCACTCTGTAATCAGCAGTCAGGAAGCACCACAGGGTGGGGCACGGTAATTCCTGAGTGGGGCTATTGCTTCCACTCAGGCTCATGCCACTCGTGGGGTGGTGGTGTGCCTGAGAGAGGTGGCTGCTGTAGTGTGGGGGATGACTCAGCACATGGATCCTGGTGGCTGTTCTCTCAGCTCTCTCCCCAAAGCCACCAGTCCCAGTCTCTCCTCAAGCATCTCTAGTCCTCTCTGCCCTCCCTTTGCTGGAGCCTAGGGTAAGTGGCTGCAAATGAAAATTTATGTGTTGCCTCCTTAAAAGGCTCTCTGTATCTCTAGCTGTCTGTCCCTGGTAGAGAGAAACCCTGCCACTTTTCACTGCTGGATGTTATCTGGGTACTTTTCGGGTTCTGGAGCTGTAGTCTTTTCCTCAGCTTGGGGGTTAGAACCCACACTTCTCAGTGGGATACCCCCCAGCTGCTGAAATATTCCTCAGCACTTCAGCTGCTGCCTGTGGGAGCCCAGCCAACCCTCTCATGTTTCCTTCACACCACTTATGTTGTAGTGAAGCTGTTTCTTCTGTCTGTCCGTGGTTATAAGGCTTCTCTCCTGCTATTGTTCAGTTGTTTATTCCAGATGATTTCTCCACAACTTACTTATAATTCCCAATTAGCCCTGGGAGGAGGTTTGTGTAGCTTCTACTCACTCCTCCACCATCTTGCATCTATCCTCCAGATCATTTTTTTTTAGCCTGCCAGACCACCGTCATCTTTCTTCTGGTCTATTGTCAGCGCCTCCTAATTGATCTGCCTCCTCCTTCCACTCAACCTCACAAAGCAGGAAGGGTAACCTCAAAGAGCAGATTTGCTGCTTAAAACCTTTCAGTATTTTCTAGTGCAATCCAAAACCCTTGCATGTCCTCCGGGCCCTGTGAAATCTGGTCCTTGCCTGCTTCTCTGGACTCTTTCCTGCCTCCCCTCATTTCATCTACTCTGTCCTAGCTACTTATACCTTCTTACTATTTCTCAAGTTTGCAAGTGTGGTGGAAGGAATTCCTGCACTCTGGAGTGCTCACCCCCCAGCTCTTCATGTGGCTGTTTCCGCCTTATGTAAATCTTAACTCTGAGATCACCCATTGATAAAGACCCTTTTTTGTTTTCTTCTCCATTGTACATTATTCTATCTCTCTTGTAGGACCCATCATTCTCTGAAATCTTGCTTATATGTTTGCTGTTGGCATGTGATTGCTGGCTATCTCAGGCTTCTGCTGTGCAGGCTAAACAGCCCAAATGAGGTGGTGTTTCATCACATCACCCTTAGGATAAGCCCAGTGTACCTTGCTCATACTGTCATCTTGATTTGTGGTACCAATGACTCAATATCGCCTTGTATAGGGTAGCAAGGAGGATTACCCACCTCGTCCACATGGTCCCTTAATAGACATCAGCACAATCCTTTCTCCTCTGTCCTGTGGATGAAATCATAAACAGTTTCTATCATCTTGGATACTCTTAGGTAATAAGTCCTTTACTCACTTTGAGACCCAAGACATTCTTGGTTTTCTCAGTGTGATACTGTTCAAAATAATAAAACTAACCTCCGTAATCCTCCAATACTGCTCTTCAAAGAAGCCCCCCCCCCGCCCCTCGTCTTCTCAGTTTCTTACATCGTAAGCCAAATATCTCAAAATAGTCAGCAGCCCTCTCCTTTGTAAGTCCTAAGCACCAGCAAGAACTTCTTTGGCATAGAGGGGAGGGCAGTTCTCTCTATTTTTTCAATGCCTTCAGTGTTACTTTGGCCAAGCCTTGAGACTAAGAGTTCTATTTCATCATCCCATTACAAAGGCTAAGGTTAAATTTGGGGTTTTTGACTAAAACCCCCAATAACTAAAGAGTTACAGTTTACAGTCTGTTGAATCTGCCAGATCCTTTTCACAGGTGACATTGTTAGTGTAGGTAACTGATTAGTTAAGGAAGGGAGCAAATAAAACCAGCATTAAGCCTCGTAAACTAGGAAGCTGAGTCGAACATCAAGCCTGTCTTGCTAGGAAGCTGTGAGCCCACGGGAGAGCCAGGAAACAGACCAGTCAGTTTGGAAGAAATCCTGCTCTTTCCAGCTGGAAATGATATAACCAAAGCCTAACAGAGGCCCCTCTTGGTAGCACACCTTCCCGCATTTGTTTCTGCAGCTCTCTATCTGCAGCAGCTGTGTGGCTCCCCACGCAGGCTGGGCCTAGGTGCAGCTCTACAAGCGCAGCCAGGGGCAGAGACTGTGCTGGACCGCAGGAGCCCAAGGTGATGGGATTTCAGTTCTGATCCTGACCCTCCTGGTGGACACTTCTGCTCATCAGGCCCAGGACTTACTCCACAGCCAGACAGAGCGAAGCCATCTGGTCGTGGATGACACGCGGGGCACGGGTGGGGAGTAGTGGGGGTGTCTTTTGTTTTTGCTCCAATAAACCTTACCACTAACTTCATCCCCTACATGTGGGTCCCTGAAATGCTTTCCTTGTGACTGGGGAAGAACCCTAGCTTCACCACCAACAAAGCTGCTAAGTTTCCTCATGATGCACTAGCACTAACTGTGTGGTGGCGGGATCCATGTGGATCCCTGTCGCGATTCACAGAAGAAGACCGACGAGAGATAAGGAGGTCAGACCCTGAAGGACAAGGGGCTGACAAAACACCAATGCCCTAGGCCAGGCTTACTAGGGGCGGGAGGAGCCTGAACTGAGGGCCCTCCCCGCTCCCCCACCCCCACCCCCCCTGCCTTGTCTCCTGCTACATCCTCCTGAGCCAGGACTCCAAACGGGAATTCCCTGCAGCTTTCCTCTCCTTCAGCTCCACTTCCTGTGTTATTCTTTCCCTCTCATCTCTGTTCTCTCCATTTACTGTCATTTCTTCCGTTTTGCGTCTAACTACTCATTTCCCTCCTTTCTGGCCCTCATTGCATACTCCTGCCCCCCTTTTTTTCTTTCCTTCCTTGTGTCTTCTCTTTTCCTTAGCTCATTCTTTCATTCTTCTCCCTCTGTACGTAGAAAGTTTTATGTTTCAGTCCAAAATGGATCCAAGCTTTCTTCTGCCATCTTCCAGCATTGGACATCTAGTACAGACTTTGTGAGCCATCACCATCCTAAGTTCTTTCTCCTAATTCTGTTCTTATTGCATTCCCTTCCTGGTCCATGCAACCCACTCAGCAGACCATATTTGAGCAGTTTTCAAAATGACCATCTTTCCTTGCTTATGTAACTACGTGTGTCTCCCTGGCAACCAGGGCAGCCTCAGGCCGGGGCAGCAAAGGGTTCTGGGGTTGCAGGAGGGGCGGGGCAGTTCCCACGGGAAGTCCCCAGAGGGCAGCTCCAGAGGGGATGGGAGAGTGTGGAGGGGTGAGTAAGCAGCCGCTCTGGGAGTAGGAGGTGGCTGGCTGGAAGAGGTGGCGAAGGCGGCAGGGGAGAAGTGGAAGTGGGGAGCAGGAGCCAGTGTGGGGGCGGTAAGGGGAGGCTGGGACCAAGCCCTGAGCCGCCTGCACAGTGTCTGCAGGTGGCTGCTGAGCTGGTGGTAGTGGGCTGGGGGGGATTGGCCATTGGGCGGACAGCACCCCTGTTTCCTGGGTGGGGGGGTACTCATCATCCAAACTGGGCAGATGTGCCGGCTCCCCTAACATCTTGTTAACTGCAGGCAGGAGATGGCTAGTTAAAGTGAAGAGGCCCAGCGTTTCCACCAACGGAGCCCCAGTGGGGCCCTCAACCCGGCTGGGGCAATTCCTCAACAGAGTCTGACTGGGACCCGAGTGTTTGGGGCCTGGCCTTCCTGGAGCATTTCAGAAGGTGCACACAGGAAGGGCCTAAGAAGCGAGTGTCTGCACAAAAGAGACTGAATATGATATAGGCCCCTCAAAAAAAACCAGACGAGGGTCTGTCTGAATTTTTGGAGAGGACCGACCAGGCCTACAGCAAGAACGCTGATGCTGACCCACGGGCACCAGAGAACGTGTGGATGGTGCGCGTGACCGTTACTGGGCAAAGAGTCCCAGAGATCAGAAGGAAGCTCCTAAATTTAGAGGGGCGTTGGGAATGAATCCCTCCCAGCTGGTGGGCATAGCCTTTGAGTCTACAACACCCGGGAAGCAGGAAAGATAAAGCAGGCCATGGTGTTCTTAGAAACAGGGTGGCGGGAACAGAGGAAGAAGTGAGACCCTAAAGGAAAGAGGGGAGCCCCCTGAGCACCAGTCAATGTACCTATTGCAAGGAGAGGACCATTGGAGGAAGGAGTGCCTGAGACTCAGAAAGGAGGGATGGACTTGTTGCTGAAGGTACTAAAAAGGTGAGGGGAGCCTGGTGATGAATGAAGAGGCCTGGGGGCTCCCTTGGACAGTCCCCGATTGACTACTATTTCCTCACAGAAGTCCTGCATACAGTTAACGGTGGGGAACAAGCCAATTGATTTCCTTGTAGTACAGGAGCTACATATTTGATGTTAAATACAAAATCAACTAAGAAAGGTCCAATGCAGTAATGGTTACTGGAGTTACTGTGCAATTGCAAAAGCAGGCGTCCCTTCAACCTCCAGAACGCCCGCTTGGGGTCGGGGGATCGTACAGTTTTCTGTGCAGGCTAGATTGTTCTATTCCGTTGCTGGGCAGAGACTCCCTTTGCAAACTGCATGCGCAAAGAACTTTTTCTCTTGAAAAGCAGCAACTACGTACAGAGGTAGCTCGGGAACATGGGGGGGCGGGGCATGGAGGGCGGGGCGGCTCTGAGCCCCGCTGCTGTGGTTGGTACTGACAAGGAAACCTGGGCCTGTGCTCTGGAAGGAGATTGGAAGGTCTCCAGCTCCGGGCACTCCCGACGTGCATAGAAAGTCCCAGAGGTGAGCTCTTCCGTCTGAAATCTATAAACAGGTCGACCAGACCATTTGGGCTGATGGAACCCCAGGTAAAGTGGTTAATGTCCAACCCATAAAAGTCAACCTAAAAGAAGGGGCACAGATCCCATGGTAGAAACAGTACCCCCTGAAAAAGGAGGCTTTAGACAGGATTCAACCATTATTGCAGAAATTCTTAAAACTGGGACTAATTCAGTCGTGCCAGTCTCCCTATAACACACTCATTTTGCCAGTCAGCAGCCTCACTCTGATGAGTGTCCATTTGTACAGTATCTTAGGACCATAAGTGACATGGTTCAGGATATTCATCCTGTGGCGCCCACCCCCGCACTCTGTTGACCATGGAGCCTGGAGAGAGCAAATGGTTTTCAGTCCTAGACTTGAAGGTGCTTTTTTTTCTGCATCCTGGTAGATGAACAGCCTCAACCCCTGTTCGCGTTTGAATGGCAGGACCCAGAAATGAAAGCCACACTCCAGTACTGCTAGGCTGTGCTGCCACAAGGATTGAAGAACTCCCAGGCTATATTTGGTGAAGTATTAGCCAAGGACTTAAGGAGTATTCAGTTAAGATCGGGAGTTCTTCTGAAATAGGTAGATGACATATTGATAACTAGTAATACCTATGAAGACTGCTCAACACCGTCACAGCTCTAAATCATTTAGCAAAAAGGGGATATAAGGTGTCACCTCACAAGGCCCAGATTTGCAAACAGGAGGTGGACATACCTGGGATTTCAATTGAACCAGGGCACTAGGAGTTTGATGGCAGACAGAAAGCAAGCCACTGCTACAATAAAGGTCTCAGAGAACCGGAGATAGCTTTGTGGGTTACTGGGGATTACAGGAGTCCCCCAAATTTGGATTTTAAACTTTGGACCTAGAGAAAAACCACTGTACAATTCCTTAAAAGGATTGGACAAGGGATTGTCAAGTAGCAACTGATACCTTGAAGGAACAGCTAGTTTTGGCTCCCACACTAGGATTGCCCAATTTACAGAAGTCTTTGAAATCTTACCTTCATGAAAGGCAGGGAATTGGAGTGGGGTTACTAACCCAGACTCTGGGAAACATTCCCTGACCCCGAACCTATCTCTCGAAGAGGTGGTATCACATGACAAAAGGACGGCTGCCATGTCTCTGGTCAGTAGCAGCTGCCTTTGACATATTACATGAAGCTGAGGAGTTCACCTTGGGACAGCCAAGTACAGTATTGGTGATACACCAGGTCCTAACTTTATTGGAAGAGAAAGGAGGGTATTGGCTTATGGCAGGGCACAGGGTAACATACCAGGTCATTCTGTTGGACAGCCCAAATTTTAGCTTGCAGTCTACCACAGCTTTGAAACCAGCCACTTCGCTCCTGGACGTGGAGGGAGACTCTGCCCTCCAGCATGACTGCTTGCAAATCATTGACCGAGTCTGTCCCAGGAGGCTGGATCTACTGGGCCAACCAACACCAGACTGGGAACTGCACACAAATGGAAGCAGCTTCATGGAAAATGGTCAACGACGAGCAGGGCATGCAGTGATCACCCTAGACAAGGTAATACAAGCCCCAGCCCTTGGGCCTGGAACCTCAGCACAGAAGGTGGTGCTAATAGCCCTCACAAGAGCCTTAGTGCTGGCCCAGGGAAAGGTTAACATCTACACAGACCCCAAATACACCTTCACGGCCGTCCATACCCATGGAGCAATGTTACCACCCTTGGGTAACAAGGATGTTAAACACGCAGAGGATGCTTTACAATTGCCAGTGGCGGTGAATCTACCAGACCAGGCTGCCATAGTGCACAGCCCAGAACACCAAAGGGACAGCTACCAAATGAGCCAGAGAAACCAGACTGCTGATAAAGCACCAAGACAGGCAGCTAGAGTGCCGTTGGACCTCGGGTCTTTGTTCCCCTGCTTGGACTCGTCAAAATTTAAACCCCATTACACAGGATGAGATGAGGAATAGGCCCTTGAATGGGGATTCACTAATATGGACCCTAATTTTATATGGAAGATCGACACCCGCGGTACGATCTTGCTCCCTGAGGCCCTAGTGCATCCCATGCTCAAACACCTACATGAAGGGATGTATTATGGAAGGGATGCTTGGATGGACTTTATTAGGCCACATTTGAAGGTCCCTCATTCACAAAGGACCTTTCAGAGGATCACTCAAGCCTGCCAGATATGTTCCAAAACAACCCTAAGAGCATGCCCCAGTGGGAAAGGGGGTACAATATAAAGGTTTTTGCCCATTTGAGGATGGGCAAGTGGATTTTACACAAATGCCTAAAACCAAGGGGAATTTCAAATTTCTTTTAGTTTCTGTAGACATTGTTTCTGGATGGGTAGAGTGGTAGTGCCCCACTAGAACTGAGAAGTCAACTGAAGTAGCGAAACTTTTACTTAAAGAAGTGATTCCTAGCTTTGGATTTCCTCACAGTATTCAAAGTGAGAATGGGCCATCATCCACTTTGCAGGTCCCCCCCGAAGTTTGGACAGGCGCTGTCAGTATAATGGAAACTACGTGCATCTTGGAGACCTCAACCTACAGGAAAGACAGAAAATGAATCACACAATAAAAAAGACCCTGGCAAAAATATGCCAGTAAATGCATTTGAAATGGGACCAGTCACTCCCTATTACTTTGCTGGGAATTAGGGTGGGCTTAGTTAAGCCCATTTGAAGTAGTTTATGGGAGACCCTTCCAAATCTCTGTTTTAGGAATGCCCCCTTTAGATTTGGTGCACAAGTAAAAAATTAAGCAATATGTGCAACATTTAGGGCAAGCACCAACCATTCTGCACAACTGTGCTCATTGCAGGTCTGCCTACCCATCTGATGAACCCGTACACCTATTCCAGCTGGGGGTCTGAGTCTTACTAAAGACTTGAGAGGCTCAAGACCCTGAACAGCTGCTAGCTGAGAAGTGGACTGGCCCCTATGCAATTCTACTGTTCTCTAAAGACACGTACTCTTCTCTAAAGCTTGCAGGAATTAAGCCTTGGATCCACCACACACGGATAAAATGGACACTGCGTAGGGAGGATTTGAACCCTGCTGCTGTGGTTGATACTGACAAGGAAAGCTGGGCCTGTACTCTGGAAGGAGATTTGAAATCTCTCTTCTGAAAGAAGGCAGTGACCCCCAATGCAAAGTGACATTGTTCCTTTACTTTATGTGTTTGCAAATCTAGGGACTTTTGGCTGCTTGATACTGAGTGAGGGTATTGTTCTTCCCATTGTTAAAAAGTACAAACATTTTGAAAGAGAGTTATTTTTATTTCTATATGAGTATAGAAAGTTGTAAAAATTTCAGACTTGAAGAGAAACATCAGTACTTGGTTACAGTTATTTTTCGCTCACTTTGTGCACGTCGAGAATCCTCTGTCTCTATCATTAGACCAGAGGATGGGAGAATGCCTCTGCCATCTGGACCCAGGAAAGGTCTGTTAGAGGTCAGCCGAGGTGAGAGACTGTGTCTGCCACTGGGGCTGCATGGCATTTGGACCCCGGCCAGGCCATTTGTGGTACCAGTTGGCATGAGATGTTGTCTTTGCCACTGGGGCTTTGTGCCAGTTGGGACCTGGGAAAGGTCATCTGTGTGACCAGTTAGTAAGACCAGTTGGTGTGGGACAAGGTTCTAAAGCTACTTCTAGTCCTCCCTTATTTTTTTCTTTCTGCTGTTTTGTTTCTTTTTTGAAAATAAATTGAGGTTTCCAAGAGTTAAAACTTCATATTAAGTTAGAAAGTAAAGTAACTCAGCATCTGATAACACCCCCAGAGGTGTTCAATTTGTAGACATGAAGGATTTGTCAAATTGTCACGGCTTGATGTCATTCCAGCAAAGGGCCCACAGCTGAACATCTTCTCAAAAGACAGTCTTGCAAACCCAGAGATGGTGCAGGCCCCGCTTGAGAAGCCCACTTGCATCACCACCTCCTACGACTCAGTGGTTTGACTAGACTAGATGGTTGAGTTGGTAAAGGATGGGGTGGCCTATCGGCTTCATTTTGGAACTGGTTTTCTTTCCTGCCTTAATGGTTTAGACAGAAAAGGTCTTGGAGTGTTTAAAGGGGAGAATTGTGACAGTCCCTACCTTGGTTGTTTAGTTGTGGTGCTGATTATGCCTCTAACCCTCTTGTCCAATTTGTGGCCTCCAGAATACAACAAGGTTGCCAACCTGTCCAGCAATGCCATCCTTTGGACAACATGAACACCGCTTTCCAGGGACAACCAACTGAACTGGAACTTGTGAGATCCTTCTCCCTTGCATGACCACTCCAGACCCCCTACGTTAGGGACCTCTGGACCAATGGATAGGTAGGACTTGGCCAGCAGGAAGTAGTTACGGAAGAATGAGACCTTTGTCCATTTACCCTTGTAAGATTACAAGTGTCCAGAGTGTTAAGAGGGGGGAATTGTAATGTGTGTATCGCCCTGGCAACCAGGGTGACACACGTGGGAGTGCAAAGGATTCTGGGGGTTGCAGGAGGGGCAGGGCAGGATGCACCGGAAGTCCCCAGAGGATGGCTCTGAGAGAGGATTTGGGGGAGTGTCAAACCTGGGGGAAGAGTAGGCAGCTGGCTGTAGGAGGTGGATGATGAACCTGAGAAGGAGGCGGTGCTGAGCAAGCATGACAGGCAGGTGCAGGAAGGCTCTGTAACTGAGCCCAGAGTGGCCCGCATGGCGTCCGCGGTTGGCTGCTGAGGGGAGAGCCAGGCCAGGGGGGATCTGGTGGTTGGCATTCATCTCCTCTGCTCCCTTACCACCAGTGCAGGGGTTCCTGGGCCCCAGGCCTGGAAGACAGCAGGAATGGAGAAGAAGAGGCCTGGGATACGGACCCGCATGGATCTGTCAACGGCCGCAGGCCCTGTGGGCCTGTCAGTGACCAGAGGAAGAGGTATATGATTGTTAAATAAAATATTCCTTTCTTTTCTAGCCCTGCTTTTCAGAAAATACGTACTATGTAGTTTTCACATCTTAGTTGTTTTACAGATTTTTTTCTTGTGTTATTTTCAGCTCTGGAATCTATGTAGTAGTTGTAATAACAAATATTTAAACAGCCATTGTTGCCAGATATTTTGCTAATTAAATACAAGATTCTTTTCCCTTCCACCGAACTCTGCAACAGCAGCTAGCTCCAGAGATTTTGCCTGTTGGTGGCGAGTGGCAGGACCCTTACAGGCTGGGATCGGTGACACACCTCCCAGGGCCTGATGGATCTTGACCTCCACAGGCTGCCATTCAACTGGTGAGAACTGAAACCCCTTCCACCAGAGAGTTCTGGGAAGCAGGGCTGGAATTCCCTGCTTGCCAGTTTACAGTTTACTCTTTCCAGGAGCACTTACAATAGCTTGCAGCTAAACTTCCCATCTGGAGCCCTGAGTGGAAACTGCTGGGTCAGGGTGTCGGGCTCCTGCCTCCTCTGCCCTCACACCCTCTAGGCTCTCTTCTAAACTCACAGTGGCTAAGCCCACCACCCCTTTCCTCTTAGATCAAAACGAATGAAAGACGCTCAGTCTTAAGGCTCGGTTGGGCTGGACTTGATCACAAAGCATCTCTACGAGTCCCAGAAGCTTGCCATAGCTGTGCGTAAAAGTGGTCCCCATCAGTGCCCCTCCCACGGCCCTCTTTGGAACACCTGGAAAAGATGTAACATGCTAACAGCCCTAGCAGTAAAATAAAGTGAGAAAAGTGTTTGGTAAGGACATACGTTGGAAAGAACTTTTGTTGTGAGGCTGGTTATGTGAACCCCCTCCCTGTGCTTGTGAAGACACCCATCACGATGCCCAAAGACAAATGCCTGTCCCTCAGCCTTCTCTACCAGGAAAATGCAAGTGTGGCTACTGAATTTGTTGAGGTGACCTGTCCCCCCGCCCCACTCAGTATTTCAAATTTGTTAACAGAAGTCTTAATATTCTGAAGGCAATAATTTCGGAGTAGAGCAGAACTGAGACCTGGGTGGACACTTGAGAGGAGGTGGGATCTGACGGCTGCCTGGTAACAAGAAGTGGATGGTGTTAAAGTGAGGTGAGTCATATCTTCACTGAGACTTAAAAATGCCTGTATTTCCTTAGAGGGCTTTATGGTGAGGGCAGTAGTGTGAACAGTGACATGGGGGTGGACATGGGGAATGGCTGGGCTCCCCTACCATGTGCACCACAGCAGTCTCGTGTGGAGAGAGGAAGTACGGCAGAGCGCTGTGGGAGGCATTTTAGGGGTGACTGTAAGACCCTCACTCCGTAACTTGAGCATCCAAATCTGGGTCCTCCAATCCCCTGCTAACACCATGCATGGGGGCCTAGGGGATGGCAGACATGATGCTGTGGGAGCACGTCCAAGGCCACCAGTAGTTGCGGGGCCAGGCCTTGCTGACTTCTCCAAGTTCAGTTTATCTTGGGAGATTTTTGTTTTGGGGGTGGGGGGAAGGTCAAAGGAGAGCAGAAAAATAACTGGGATACTTGAAGGAAGGATCCCGAGGCACTAAGGAGACAGGGGGCAAAAGGTTTGAGAGCAGGAACAAAGGACTCCCTCTAAATGCAAATTAGACGACCCTGTCCAAACCCTTCCTGTTCATTATTGTTTCATCCCCCATCCCACAACTCCTACCCTGCACTCGCCTGGAGCCCCCTCTTCAGCCCATCCACATGTTTTGCCCTGCTTCTCCTCTCCCCTCAGCCCACTCCCTACAAAGTAAAAGCTCCCCCTGACACAACTCCATGGGTGCTGTTATCTCACACATGTGTAACTACTCCCAGGAGGTGAAACCCCAAGAAGGCAGCCCCAGTAGAACTGGAACCAGAACCAGGGCCAGAGCCTGTATAATATTATATATATATATATAATATATATATAATATATATATAATATATATAATATATGTAAAAAATATATAAAAAATATATATGTATAATATAATCAAATAAGTCAGTGTGTTTTTTATTATCACCATAACCTATCCATTGTAAACAATGTCAGTGATAAAACACTTTTCCCAGGTAAAATCGTCCAGTGATCTAAGTTCTAAACAACTGTTGAATACAGGTTTAGTTAGTCTATCTCAAGATCCATATATCAGCACATTATCATTGATCTTTTGGTAAGCATTATAGTCTACATGGCAGTTACTCTGGAGAATTTCTGAGTCAGCTCTGGACACAGGCCCATTCAGCTACACATGTTCACTTCCAAAGGACGTTTCTAACAATTTGGTTGGAAAAATTTGAGCTCATTGGGGCATAGACTGAAGGTACCATATATACCTGAGTTTAAACAGTGGGTGTGAAATAAAGCATCGCACAGTGCTGGCGAAGATGGAAGATCAACGTGGGCTAAACAGTTCTGTCAATCTTCATAGTCACTTGCTTGGAAGCCAAACAGTGAAACAAAGTGTGGACTGCAAAGTGCAATATATTTGGCGAGTACAAATTTTAGTTTATGCGTGAAAAGTTTTATGGCATTTAAACATTTTTAATGCTGAAAAATCTGGAGTGAATGAATCTAGGAAATAAAGCATTCCATTGGTATTACCATTTAGTCCAATATCATCTTTAAGGCATTTTCCCCATCCAGCTTAGACTATACTAAAAGTTGGTCTTCTAAATGCCACTTGGGAACATTTCAAAAGCATCTTGCTCTCTAAAACCACCTGTATTTCTAGTACACTCCTCTGGTCCACACTTGACCCCACTAGAACTCCAGCCTTTCTCCTTGTCACTGCCCTCTCTCCCCACCTTGCCCACCGTCCAGTCCAGTTTCTACCACAGAAGTCACTCTGCTGGCATGCACTGTCCATGTCTTTGTCCCCTCTCACTAAATCTTAATCTTTTTGCAAGAAGCTTTTGCCACTGTCCCTATAGCACTCAAATGACCAAACATTTCCTGGGCACAACAGCAGCCTCCTTCCTCAGGCCTTCACCCCAGCCATGTCCATCTTTTCTATCACCAATTTTCTCTGCGCTTCACGAGATTTTAACCTGGGATTCCAGTGGATAGAACTCAGGGACCCATGAATTTGGATGGAAAAAATTTAAGTCTTTATCTTCACTAACCTATAGCTGAGTATCTCTTTCCATGAATAATCTAGACAGCAGGACTTACAGTCAAAATGGAGGCACAGGTAAACACGCTTCACCGCCTCTGGCGACCACAGAAAGAATTACAAGTAGACCTCAAAACAAACAACACCCAGAAGGATCAGAAAACAGCAT
This sequence comes from Mormoops blainvillei, assembly GCA_004026545.1. Taxonomy (NCBI): domain Eukaryota; kingdom Metazoa; phylum Chordata; class Mammalia; order Chiroptera; family Mormoopidae; genus Mormoops; species Mormoops blainvillei. Next base: position 63,565 of record PVJD01003416.1, on the reverse strand, counting down.
GTGATGAAAAGCAAGGACCTACAACCTAGATCCCTCTATCCAGCAAAAATATTATTTAGAATTGATGGCCAGATAAAGTTCTTCCCAGACAAGTTCAAGCTAAAGGAGTTCATCATCAACAAGCTCTTCTTACATGAAATGTTAAAGGAATTTATTTAAGAAAAAGAAGATCGAAACTATGAACATTAAAATGGCAACAAATTCACAACTATCAACAACTGCATCTGAAAAACATTAAGCAAACAAGCAGAACAGGGACAGAATCATAGATGTGGAGATCACTTGATGGGTTATCAGCTGCAAGGGGAAAGGGGGAGGATGGGGGAAAAGATGCCGGGATTAAGGAACATAAATGGTAGGTACAAAATAGTCTGGGGTGTGTTAGGAATAGTTTAGGAAATGGAGAAGCCAAAGAACTTATATGTACAACTTGCGAACATGAAGTAAGTGGGGGAGATTGCTGGAGGGAATGGGGATACTGGGCAGAAGAGGGCAAAGGAGGAAAAATTGGGACTATTGATCAATAAAATATGTATAAAAATAATCTAGACAGCAAACCAGAGAAGTATTAGTGGGACCTACTGTCACGAATAAACATCTTAGATTTTCTTTTTTATCACATTACAGTTGTAACCATTTCAGAATGTCTTTTATACTTATCACTAATTCAAATACTACTAAAGCTTATTTAATGTGTTAATAAATAAGTACACATTACAATATCACAAATTAATTTTAGTATTTTGATAACAGAATTTGAACATAATTAGTTTCCTTCGTAATCCTATATATTTTGTCCTATTCACTTCAAAACATTGAAGGAGCTTCCTCAACATGATAAAGAGCATAAATAGAAACACAGAGCTAACATCAGAGTCCATGTGGGACTCTGAAAGCTTCCTCTTTAGGATCAGAAACAAGACAAAGATGTCCACTTTCACCACTGTTATTCAATACTGTGCTAAGAAGTTCCAGCCAATGCGATTAGTCAAGAAAAAGAAATAGAAGGCATCCAAATTTGAAAGGAAGAAGTAAGGCTTTCTCTAGTGCAGATGATATGATCATCCTGTATATAAAGAGTCCCAAAGAATCCACAAAAAAATCTACAAGTTTAGCAAAGTTTCAGTGCATGAGGTCGAAACAAGAAATTCAGTAGAGTTTCTATGCACCAGCAATTCCATTTACAATAGGAAAGAATTAAATTTACAATAGCCCCAAAAGAATAAAATACTTACTTATAAATTTAACCTAGAAGGTAAAAGACTTGTACATTGAAAACTATAAAATATTGTTGAAATAAATTAAAGACCTAAATAAATGGACTGGAACACAATATTGTTAAGAGTCAATGTTACCTAAAGGGATGTGCAGATTCAGTGCAATCTTTAACAAAATGCTAGTAGATTTTTTTTCAGAAGTGGAACAGCTAATCCTGAAAACACATCTGGAATTTCGAGGGCCCCCAAATAGCCGGAACACTCTTGAAGAAAAAGAACAAAGTTGGAGGACTCACACTATGTGGTTTCAAAACTTACTACAAAAACTACAACAAAAGTAATCAGAACAGAATGGTACTGGCATAATAATAGGCACACAGACCACTGGAATAGCATGGAGAGTCCAGAAATAAGCCCATATTATCTATGGTCAACTGTTTTTGAACAATGGAGGAAAATGGTTTCTTTCACAAATGGTGTTAGCACAACTGGCAAATGATGCAAAGAATGAAATTGGACACCTGGCTCATACCATGTACAAAAATTAACTTGAAATGGACCAACGGCCTAAACATAAGAGCTAAAATCATAAAACTGTTAGGAAAAAATAGAAGTAGATCTTCATGGCCTTGGATTTGACAATGGATTCTTAGATATAACAAAAGGAAAGTAGATAAATTACACTTAATCAAAATTAAAAACGTATGTGCATCAGGGACATTATGAAGAAAGTAAAAAGACAACTTACAGAATGGGAGAAAATTTGCAAGTCATATAGATAATAAAGGTCTAGTATCCAGAATATATAAAGGACAAAAAGACAACTCAATTTGAAAATGGACAGACAAGAAGAAGAAATAATAGGCATCCAAATTGGAAAGAAGGAAGTACATTTTTAATTATTTGCAGATGACATAATACTGCATATAGAGAACCCTAAATATTCCAACAAAAATCTACTAGAACTGATAAATGAATTTGGTAAAATAGCAGGATACAAAATAAATATCCAGAAATCAGGTGTATAAAAATATAAAAAATCCCATGTAGAATTGTATTAAAAAAATGAAGTACCTAGTAATAAATTTAACCAAGGAGGTATAAGATCTGTACTTGGAATATAATAAGACACTGAAGAAATGGAAGAAGATACAAATAGATGAAAGCATATACTGTGCCCATGGGCAGGAAGAACTAATATTTTTAAATGCCCATACTACCCAAAGCAACCTATAGATTCAAGGCAATTCCTATACAAGTATCAATAGAATATTTCATAGGACTAGAATAAATAATCCAAAAATTTATATGGAACCACAGAAGACCCCTAATAGCCACAGCAATCTTGAGAAAGAAGAACAAAGTTGAAGGTAACAGGCTACCTGATACCAAACTATACTACAAGATTATAGGAATCAAAATAGCCTTGTATTGCATAAAAACAGACATGTAGATCAATGGAACAGACTAGAGAACCCAGAAAGGAACCCATGCCTATATAGTCAATTAATATGTGACAAAGGCAGCAGGAACATACAAGGGAGTAAAGAAAGTCTATTCAATAAATTGTGTTGAGAAAATTGGACAGATGCTTGAGAAAAAATGAAAGTAGACCACCTTCTTATATCATATAAAAGAATAAACTCAAAATATATTAAAGACTTAAATATAAGACTTGAAACCATAAAAAAAAATCCTAGAAGAAAACTTAGGCAGTAAAATCTCAGACATTTCTCTTAGTATATTTTTCTCTGATATATCTCCTCAGGCAAGAAAAACAAAAGAAAAAATAAATGCAACTACAAGCCAAAAAGTATTTGCACAGCAAAGGAAACCGTCAACAAAATAAAAACATACCCACTGAATGGGAAACAGATTCACCAATGATACATCTGATAAGGGGTTAGTATCCAAAATTTATAAGGAACTTTTATTACTCAGCTCCAGGAAGACAAACAATCCAATAAAAACATGGGTAAAGGACCTGAATAGACACTTCAAAGAGGGCACACAGATGGTTGAGAGATATATGAAATGACGCTCAATGTCACTAATCATGAGAGAAGTGCAAATTAAAACCACCACGAAATATCATGTCATGCCTGTCAGAATGGCTGTCATCAATAAATCAACAAACAAGTGCTGGTGAGGATGTGGAGAAAAGCGAACCCTCGTGCACTGTTGGTGGGAACGCAGACTGGTGCAGCCACTGTGGAAAGCAGTATGGAAGGTCCTCAAATATTAAAAATAGATCTGTCTTATGACCCAGTGATTCCTTTTCTGAGACTATATCTGAAGAAACTTAAATCACTAATTTGAAGAATATATGCACAACTATGTTCACTGCAGAATTATTCACTATAGCCAAGCTATGGAAGCAGCCCAAGTGCCCATCAATAGACAAGTGAGAAAATAAAGCTATATTACATATATACAGTAGAATATTTCTCCAATACACAACAAAGAACAAAATCTTACCATTCACGGTAGCATGCATGGACCTAGAGGGTATTATGCACAGTGCAGTAAGTCATTCTGAGAAAAACAAATACCAAATAACTTCACTTACATGTGAATCTAAAGAACAATAGGAACAAATAAAACACAAACAGATTCATAGATACAGAGAACAGACTGATGGCTGGCAAGGGGTGGTGGGTTGAGGAACTGGGTGAGGAAAATGAAGGGCTAGCGAAGTGCAGGTTGGCAGGTGTAAAATAGCCATGAGGATGTAAAGCACAGCGTAGGGAATGCGGTCAGCCGTGCTGTGATAACTACGTTTTGCCAGCTGGGTACTGGAAACATCGGGGGAACACTTCGTAAAGTATATGATTGTCTAAGCAAAATAATATTGAATATAAACTATAATTTAAAAATTTTAAATAAATAAGTGGACAAATGAACACATTTCTCTAAAGGAATGAAGTTTACATGAAATTTGCCAATGAGTACATGAAAAGATATTAATTTTGAGGGAAATGCAAACCAAAATCATAATGAGACACCACTATGATGGCTACAATAATAATAATAATAAAAAAAATAGGAGAAATTGCAATCCTTGTACTTTGCTAGTGAGATGTAAAATGGTGCAGCCACTGTGGAAAATACAGAAAGTCTACACTCAATGTTCTTAGTAGGTTCTGTGACTTCAAGCAAAAGTACATATAACGAACCACTTTTGCCATAGGCTAATTGATATAAACAATAGTTAAGTTTCTAGGCACCTCATTAACACTTTAAGGAAATGACATTGAGCTAAATGACATTATTTGAGGACCTATTGTAGACTGCTGGTTCCTCAAAAAGTTTCACATAGAATTACTATCGACCCAGCAATCTGTTCCTAGAATTGAAAACAGGTACTTAAACACATTTACATGCATGGCCATAGGAGCGCTATTTACAATAGCTTAAGTTGTCCAGGCATCTATCAATGTACAGACTGTGGTATGTCCATACAATGGAATATTATTCAGCCCTAAAAGGGAATAAATTACTGATATATGCTATCGTACAATATGGATGCACACTTAGGGCATATGCTAAGTGAAAGTAATCCCACATAAAAAAGGTCATATTCTATGTTGTGTGACTCCATTTATATGAAATACACAGAATAGATAAATTCATAGACATAAAAAGCAAATTCGTGATTGCTGGGAGCTAAGGGAAGGGAGGAATGGGAAGTACTATGGACTCGTGTGCCCCCAAATTTACATGTTAAGGTCCTCAATTCCAATCTGATCATATTTTACGGTGGAGCTTTTAGGAATTAGATTTAGAGGAGATCATGAGGACAGGGCCCTGAAAACTGTGAGAAAATAAATTTCTGTTAATTAAGTCACCCAGTTTACAGTGTTTTGTTACAGTAGCCCAAGCTCACTATAAGACAGTAAGTACCTGCTTAACAGGTACAAGGTGTCCTTTTGGGATAATGAAAATATTCTGGAACTTAAATAGAGATGGAGGTAGACAGTGCTGTGAATGTATTAAATGCTAACCTGAATGGTTACTTTTATGTCACTTTCACCTCTGTTTTTAAAAACAAACTAAGACACGAGAAACTCTGCGTGGGCTTCACCACACAGCCAGAGGGGTTCAGGAATGTTGACAAGGCCAGCAACCCAGAATCATTATTCCCTCAGCACTGCACACCCAGTAATATCTGTTTTTAAAACAAACCCGAATCTTTCCTTGGTCTTAGCTCTCCTACAGCTGGCATTCCATTTTGCTGAACACCTTTTCAGGAGACCTGCTCCTAAAGGACATTAACATGTGCTGCCAAACCATCTCGTCTGTCCTACGTCCTCAGCGCAGCACTGGACACAGGAGGCTGTGTCCACGCTCCTCTACGCGGCCTCCACAACAGCACACTGTCCTGTGTCGCTCCTCCCCGCTGGCCATTCTTTCTCAGCCTTCCATACTGCTTCCTCTCCTTTCTCAATGTCTCGGAGTGTCCCAGGGCTCAGTCCATGTCCTCTACATGCACTTTTCCTGGTGAGCTCCCCACGTTTCGTGGCCTTTACACCAGCGATTGGCTGACAGCCTTTCGATTGACACCTCCCACTGGCTCTTTGCCAGGTACTCTAGACGCCGGTACGTAACTGCGTGCTCGATTCTTCTGATAGCTTCTTAAGTTCCAAAGGCGCATCCCGAGTGGCTCTGAACCGCTTGCACCCTGCACCCTCCTTCCTGCGTTCTTCGCAGCCCTACTCGTTGCCAGCACCTTAATTGCCTGTTTCAGCCTGCTCTGCGGGACCGTGGGCTTCTGCAGCGAATTTTGTCTCCCTTTCTTCCGGGGGCGCGGGCACGCGGGACCCCCGCCGAGCACAGATTCCCTGCGGAGCAGAGGCCCGAGGCCACCTAAACTGTTGCGTCCCCTCTCCTCTCCCAGTGCCCACGGCCTCCCTGCAGCCAGGGGCCCAGGGCGATGAGACACGGAGGAGATCAGTAACGCGCTGCCGCCTGGCGTCTGGTAGGCCCCGGCCGCTGGACCCCTGATAGTGCAAAGTCTGGCTCTGCTGAGCCCAACGGCACTCAGGTTTCTGCTGCAGTTTGGCCAGGAAAATCCCTGCGTGCGCCCTGGTAGACTCAGTACGGGTAGTAGGCTGCTTTCGGGTTCCTTGTGGCAGGTGTCAGGATGGCCGAGTGGTCTAAGGCGCCAGACTCAAGGTAGCTCCTTGCCTGCGGGCGTTCTGGTCTCCGAATGGAGGCGTGGGTTCGAATCCCACTTCTGACACACGCTTTTTTTTTTCCCCTTTGTCCCTCTAAGGGAACTCCCTCCCAGACATTTCCCCTTCCCAGACATTTTCCCTGAGACACTGGTGTCTTCTCTTCTCCCGAGACCTCAATCGTCGGCCGCTCCCCGGCCCGTAGCTGCCACAGTGCACTACACGTTTCTCCGAGTCTACAATGGCTGACAGGGCGCTAGGGGAGGAGAGAGGCGGTCTAGGCACTGGAAATTCGTCCAATCAGAGAAGCGCCCACAATCTACTTCCCGTATGAGAAAGTTGGTATAGTTTATTGGAAGAAGTGCTTTCACGGTCTCCCTGGTGGTCTAGTGGTTAGGATTCGGCGCTCTCACCGCCGCGGCCCGGGTTCGATTCCCGGTCAGGGAATGACTCCTTTTTCTCTTTTCTAAAAACATTGTTACCAGAGCTGAGCGTTATGCTGTTTAATGACCTTCGTCTGTGTGTAGAACGTTATTCTCCTTCTACAGTATTTTAACTAGGAAGGAGAGAAAGATGAGGGCAACTATAAATGATCCAAGAAGGTTACCTTGAGGCTGCCGCAAGTGCCTGGTCTTCCAAGACTGGAATCAAAAAGTCTCCAGGGAGCACTTGAGATCTTGTTTCCTGGTATGTCATCAGTTCAGCTCAAATAAACTCTTATAAAAATTTTTTTCTTTAAAGTCTCCACAAGTGTCCAAAAGGCCGTTAGAATGGCACATGTCACCTACTGGGCGACTTAGGAAGGTTTTATCTCCAACAACAGCCCAGGTAAATTGTCGCTATGGGAAGAAGGTAGTTCTCCCCACCTCCACATCTACTTTTTAACTTGAAAATACATTTACATTGTAAAAATAATGACACAATGAACACTGGTGTTTTCTCTACTTACATACAACATTGGTTACTATTTTGCCACATTTCTCCCTCTCTTTCTCAATGGGTAGGCAAATAGATAGATGATAAGAGTTTTCCCAACCTCCCATCCATTTGAAAGTTGCAGACGTCGTTACACTACCCCACGTTACATCTAAGAAAATCAGCATTAACCTGTCATCATATGCCAGCCCACATTCAAAAACTTTTGGAAAATTTTTATTCTAGGAGCTTTCATTGCCCATTTTTCTACTGTGACGCGTTTGGAAAATAATGTATTTTAACTATGAAACCACTCAAATCATACTTAGGCTCTATATTCTTAACATTAGTATAATATTCTGAGCCTCTGTGCCTAATTTATTGTTCTTTAAAGTATTCATTTTTCCCTGGGCGCCTTTTCGAGGCCAGGGCTATGTCAAGATCCACTCTCCACTCTACATTCCTATTGCTTGTAAGCCGGCCTCTGCTGTGCTCCGCCCTGCTGGTGGTCTTTGTTTTAACCCAGCCCAGTGTGGAGTTGAGCACCAAGGAGTCATGGCCAGGTTAGTGGTCAGGTGGAGCTGAGGTCAACGGTGACTGTGCCTTTCTAGCTGAATACAAGTTGTTTATCCTTTCTAAGCCTTAGTTTTCTTATCCAAAAAACTGGTCGATAGAAAGGAGAAAAAGAATAAAATTCCAGCTAATCTTTAATTTTCATTTTGAAATCTTTCCTCATCTTCAGAAGGAATTGAAAGGAATCTAAACATACAGGGGTGGAGTCAAAAGTAGGTTTGTACTTGTGAGTACATGAAATACAGAGTTCATTCTTTTATTTTTATTTGTTAATCATTGTATTATTTTTCATATGAGTAACTGCAAGCCTAGTTTTGCCCCACCCTGTATATAAGAACAAAAGGAAAAAGGAAAAAAAGCTAAAAGGACAAACACTCAAAGGCACCTGTGATTTTCTGTAAGTGGTAGGATTATGTAATTTTAAGATTTTCTTTGTTGTACTTTCATGCATATGCTGATTTTTCTACCATGGGTATATAATATTTATTAGGTGGATAAAAAATGTTTGCACCTTACACAAAAATCAACTCAAAATGAATCATAGATTTAAATGTAACACATAAAACTATAAAACTTTTTTAAAATGTAGGAGAAAACCTTCAGGACCTAGGGCTTAGTGAAGAGTTTTTAGAAATGGCAACAAAAGCGTAATCCGTGAAAGGAAACATCATTAAATCAGATCTCATCAAAATTAAAAGCTCATTCTGCAAAAGGCCTTGTTAAGAGGATGAAAACACAAACCACAGGAGGAAAAAAAATTGCAAACGACATATCTGGCAAAAGACTCATGTCTCAGATATATAGAGAATTCTCAAAACTCAATAAGTAAAAAATAAGTAATTCAATTAGAAAATGAACCAAAGACCTGAAAAGAGATTGATGTTCAATATTGTTGAAGTGAAAATTAAAATCACAATGAGACAGCACCACATACATTTCAAAATGACTAAAATAAAAAGTAGTGACAACACCAAATGCTAGCGATATTAGAGGAACTGCATCTCTAAGCCGTTGCTGGTGGGAATGTAAAATGCTCTAGCCACTCTTGGAAAGGGCCTGGACGTTTTTTAGGAAACTAAACAAGAACTTACCCTACAACCCAACAATGACATTCTTAGGCATTTATCCCAGAAAAATGAAAATTTATGTTCACACACAAAAACACCTATACACAAAGGTTCATAGCACCTTTATCTGTAACAGCCCCCAAACAGGAAACAGCTAAACTGCCCTTAGGAGGTGAATGGTTAAATAAATTGTGGCACCCACACCGCGGAATGCTGCTCAGCAATAGCAGCAACTGAACTGTTGACACAGGCAGTAACTGGATAGGCCACAATTAGGCAGCAACTGTGATAGGCACAGAGTGAGAATCAATCTCAAAGGACCACATAAAGTATGATTCTATTTACATAATGCTCGAGAAAAACAGATTAGTAGTTGCCAGGGGTTAGGGGTGTTGGGAGATGGGGAGTGGAGTGGGGGTGACTGGCTCTAAACCGGTAGCACCTATCTTGTGTCAATAGAATAGCTCTGTATCCTGACTGTGGTGGTGGTTATAAAAATCTAAACATATGATTGCACCAATGTCCAATTTCTGATTTTGGTATCATATTATGATCATGTGAAATGTAACCACTGGCAAAAATTGGGTGAAAGGTACATTAGGACCTCTCTCTACTCTACAATTTCCTGTGAATCTATACTTATTTTTTTAAATTACTTCCTCTCTACATAGTGGATGGCATTAACTTCTAGAATAGGTAATCCAGGAAAAAGCCAACCTCTGCACGCAACCATCATCAGTCACTTGTTGCATTTACATGGACGTATTTCACAGTCCCTGCTATGGACTGAACATTTGTTTCCCCTCGAAATTCATGTTGAAACCTAATCTCCAAAGTGATGATGTTTGCAGGTGGGAACCTTTGGGAGTGATGAGGTGATGAGGGTGGAGCCCTCATAAACTGCATTAGTGCCCTTATGAAAAAGACCCTAGTGAGTACTCTTGTCCCTGCTGCCATGAGAGGACACAGCAGGAAATTGGTGGCCTATGAACCAGTAAGTGGACCCCAATCTGCCAAACCTGCAGGCACCTTGATGTTGGACATCCCAGTCTCCAGAATTGGGAGAAATAAGTTTGCATTGTTTATAAGCCATCCAGTCTGCGGTATTTTTGTTATAACGACCAGAATTGACTAAGACAGCCCCTAAGCTTGTCTTCAGGTTCACCTAGGGCAGACCTTGGATCTGAGTCAGCAGATTTCAGAGCTGCTACAAAGTGGTTGTTTAGAACATGTGAACTTCAGGTGTGCAGAGAGAGAGTGGGGACTCAGGGAAACTAGGGTGCTGATGGCCCCTATGAAGCTGGGCTGTAAGTGAGGAAGGAAACAGATAACCACTGTCTCCCGGAGTTTAGTGGGCCCCGGATGAGTCAGTGCTGGGAGCGGCCACCTGACGTGGCCTGAGCATTCATTCCTGCACATTCCTGCTGGGAGTGCCCAGAACGCAAGGCCCTGAGTGCTCTTTGCCTGGGCTGTTTCTCAGAGTTGTATTTTAGCAGGGATCCTTGAGGGATGAGGTGCTCCCCCAGCCTCCAGAATAAGAGTGAGCTTTCTATACAATTGGTAAATTCTCTGCGCTCAATGTTCCTTAGCTGCAGTGGAAGCCCACTGCATGCACAGTATCCAACTGGGTGCCTCTGCTTTGCCCCCTTGGGACTTGAGGGCTTAGGGTGCTCATGCTGCTTGCTGTGCCTTGGGTAAAACGCCCTTTGTCTCTAACGCATGAGTCTAGTGTCTTCCGCCAGCATTCATGGAACTGCGGCAGGAGAACTTGTCGGCCTGCGAGCTGGATGAAATCACAGACCCTGCTGACAGGGAGAACAGCACTGTCTCAGCTGTCTCTGAAGGGCTTCCTGAAGGCCTTGTGCTGTTTTTGGTGATGAACTGGCCTTTCACCTCCTAGCTACCTGGGCACTTCCTGTGGACCTCTGGGCACTTACTTATTCTCCTGAGAGGCCCCTTAGAGACACAATTCAGATCAGGTCACTGCCAAAAGATGGACCTTTTTTAGGCCTCATGTCTGAAAGGTCTCACTAGTATTGACTCCCTATGTTTTCCCCCTCACCCCTCAGTGCTTCCAGGCAAAGAAAACCCAGGGAAATGGGAAAGGAATGGGGACAGACCATGCAGCTGAGAAGTTCGTTTATTCAAACATCCCACATATTCATCGCTGAGCATTTCCAAAGCGAATTGCTGTTTCAGGAGCACAAGAGCAAGACAAAGCCGCTGAGCAGAGAACAAGCAAGAAGGTTTGAGGTTAGACGGCTTATGTTCCTACCCCTAGACCAGCATTTGTGACCGCAGCCAAGTTATTGAAAGTCTTGGAAAATCAGTTTTCCTCTTCTAAAAATGAAGCAACATTAGAACATGGAGGTCAGGGTGGCTTCAGTAACACGGAAAAGTATCAAGCGTGTAGCTGACCTCAGTTGCCTTTCTCTAAGGACCTCAGTTCCGAGTCCTGTTCTGAAGGACTGCCTGCAAGGGCAGGGGCCAGGAGAAATGTTTAAAAGCACACTTTGTCTCAGATAACAGAACAATGAAGCCAGTTAAACACAAAAAATAACTTAAGCAATGTGAAAGTTACACAATGTCGAGTTTCTTCTTTTTGCTTTAAAGACGTCACTGATGCAAAATTATGAGATATTTGGCAGAATCCTGGCTGTTCAACCCAGCACCCCTTCTTCTCACAACACAGTTTTGTGTTCTCTTGTACTGTCTCTTGGTCAAGCAGGAGATAACTCGGGGCCACAAGGAGCCTGATACAAAAATGTGTTTTCTGTGACTAAAGGAAATGGACCGGTACCACTGGCTTAGTCCCTAGCCACAGAACCCCCCTGTCCCGGACGTTGCTTTTGGAAGAGATGGATTTGGGACATCTTGCTCTCTGTCCTCACACTTCAGTCAAATCAAATAAACCTTTCTCTATCTCCAAACACCGGTGTTTCAATGTTTTGGTCAAGTGCATTGGGTACATGAACCTGAATTTTGGGAGGTAATTCTGCAACATGTGGAAGTCAAAGGTCTCAGCACTCAATTTTATAATTATTTCGATGCTACCCAGATTGTGGATAAAACACTGAGTGATAGCCTTAAACTCAATGAATACTTTATTGTTTTAATCATATATCACATGCTCTTGTGGAGGTATCACTAGTAAATCCATTACAGGTACTCGATTCCTGAGTCTTATATGGCACCTCTCGGTCTGGCATCTTTGGGAGAAAGCGGAGATAAAGTGAGAGGGTGGGTTTTGAGTCTTTTCCTGGTGGCCATGGCGACTGGAATCACCCCAGTTCCTGGGCGTCCTGAAGTTGGCTACAGCCCGATTTTGGAGCGAGGCTCTCGGGGCGCAGGGGCCCTTTGTCAGAGCCAATCTGGCAACCTCTCTGGCGTGTCACACGGTGCCGATTCCAGCTTTGACAGCGGTGCCAATCGCCCGTGGGCGGGGACTGTGCTTCCTTGGAAGGCCACGCATTCCTCTGGACCGCAGACCTCCTGGGTGCAGTCCACAAACTGGTAGGGAGGGAACGCTGGACGGCTGCCCCTGGCACAGGAGTCCGGGCTCCAGCGCCTGGCCGTGGGGAAGGGGCACCAGACCCGCCGCTCCTCCTTGGGTGCGCGTGGACAGCGGCCAGGCAGTCCAGGACCACGCGCAGCGCCCTCGTGCGGTCCACTGCAGCGAAGAAGGTGCAGTGGTCGTCCGCCCTGGGGGTGGCCAGGATGAGGCCTGCGTCGCCAGGGAAGATGTGGCTCGGCTAGCGGATGGTAGCGAAGGCCGGCCTGCCGGACCTGCCCCTAGAGACGCCTTCGCGACCCCGAAGCCTGCGCGCAGGCCAGGACTGCCTTGGCGGAGTCCCTGTAGTGGAGTGATCGCAGGGCATCTTCTTGTCAGGAGAGAGAGGCTGCTGGAACGCGAGCAGCAGGGCGGCCTGGGCTGGGCTGGCCAAGATCGCCTTGGCCATTGACACTGGCGGTCAGACGAGGCCTGGGCAGAAGAGGGCATGGGGCTGAGGAGGCGATGTGGGTTTGGTCTCCAGATGACTCCACCTTACACGCTGGCGAGTGGAGCCAGCCGTTCAGGGCAAGAGGGCAGCATTCACGGCCTGGGGGAGCTAGTCCAAGTGCCTGGTGATTTCATCGAACTTGTGCGCCAGCAGGCAAAGGAGAGAAGGGAAGCCAGCTAAGGCACAAGGCTGGGCAGAGAGTGGGCGGTTCTGCCTGGCAGGAGACTGAGCCCTGTGGCGACCGGAGGGCAGACCATTAGCTCCAGGAAGCCAGATAAAGGTGCTGCATTTGGACTGACCAAACAGAAAAATTTATCTATCCCCTCTGGGCAGATACAGCCCCTTGCCAGAGCTCCAGGTGTAAAGAATAGATATGTCTGTCTCTCAGTGCTCACCTCTACATAAGCTCTTACATGGTCCCTCAGTCCCTTCCATAACGTCCTCAAAGAGAACCCAGCACGAGGTGACCTCGGCATAGCAGGCGCCATTAAGATTCTCCCGCTAGATTTACCTTAAGAACCCCCTCTTCCCTACACTCTCCCTTTAAGTCAGTCCTTGGCTTATTCCTTCAATTTGCCCTCCAGCCACGGCTACCGCAGCTGGACCCTGAGCAAGTCAAGCGGTGGCGACGGCCTCCGCCAGGAGACCACTAGACCGCCTTTTCCAGCGACCACGCTATGACCACCTACGGACAGAGCTTCGCGGCTGATGTGTATCCCTCCATCATATGCTGACCTTGGGAAAGCTGGCAGGAATATTTTCAACAAAGGATTTGGTTTGGGGTTGGTGAAACTGGACTTGAAATCAAAGTCATGCCGTGGTGTGGAATTCTCAACATCTAATGCAGACCCTGGTAAACTTACCAGTGCCATGGAGACCAAAAATAAATGGTGTGAGGATGGCGTGACTTTCATAGAGAAATGGAGCCCTGATAACACTCTGGGCACAGAAATCACAATTGAAGACCAGATTTGTCAAGGTCTGAAACTGACATTCGATACCACCTTTTCACCAAACACGGGAAAGAAAAGTGGTAAAATCAAGTCTTCTTGTAAGAGGGAATATATAGACCTGGGCTGTGATGTTGATTTTGGTTTTGCTGCACCTGCAATCCACGGTTCAACTGTCTTTGGTTACAAGGGCTGGCTTGCTGGACACCAGATGACCTTTGAGAGTGCCAAATCAAAGCCGACAAGGAATAACTTTGCAGTGGCAACAGGACTGGGGACTTCCGGCTACACACTAATGTCAATGATGGGGCAGAATCTGGCGACTCAATTTGTCAGAAAGTATGTGAAGATCTTGACACTTCAGCGAACCTTTCTCGGACATCAGGTACCAGTTGTGCTTGCTTTGGCATTGCAGTTAAAAATCAGTTGGATCCCACTGCTTCCATTTCTGCAAAAGTCAACAACTCTAGTCTAATTGGAGTGGGCTGCCCGCAGTCACGTAGGCCTGGTGTGAAGCTTACACTGCCTGCTCTGGTGGGTGGGAAGAGCGTTACTGCGGGAGACCACACACTTGGGCTTGCCCTGGGGCTGGAGGCTTAACCCAGTGGAAAGAAGCCTCCAGGAATGGAAAGCAGAAGATTTGGCTTTATATTTCCAGTGTGACTAGAAGGCTTTTTTCCCTCTGAGAAGGTGAGCAAAACAAAGGGTGAGCTAAACAGGAGCTGTGTTGTAAATATTCAGGCAGTTATTTGTTCGCCAGCTTCTAGTTGAATCGGTTATCTGTCTCTGTCGTACAATCATCCAGACATTATTTAAATGCAGTTAACTTTTAAATGCGTCACCTACCAATAATGAAACAGACCTTTATGAAAACTGCGGGCGAAAAAAAGACAGTTTTGGCTTGAACTTAAGTGGTTTTACACTGAATAAAAATTCTGGGAGGAAGGAAAAGATGCTACTGGGAAAGAAGAGGCCTGGCTGCTCACATGAGGTCAGTGCCCTCAGCCGCTGAAGGCTCACCAGATTCATTGCACCTTGTAAATACCTGTAGCCTGTTTCATTAGAGTTAGATCAGAGAACCCCGAGGAAGAGTGAATCCGTTTATTCTGTCCCTGTGGTCGCAGACTGCTCAGACAGCGGCCACGGGTTTGCTGGCTGAGGTCAGAAGCTAGCTTTGCTGATACATCTCCCTGGGCTGAAGGACAGCGAGTGCCCCCTGTAAGGACCCTCATCTGTGTAACAAGAGAGCAGGTGAGGCCCAGAGCAAATCAGGTATGTAGCCAGAGGTTCTCCAAGCCAGGCTCCCAATCAGAAAGCCACGGCAACCTGGGGAACAAGTCAGAAATAAAGATTGTCAGGTCCCAGCCCAGACCTACCAAATGGCTGGCTCAAGGGAGGCACAGCTGTTGGCGTTTAACAAGCCTCCCAGTGATTCTGAGGCTTAACTAAAGCTTTGAACCCATTGCTTTCCCCTCTTCCTTTATTTCTTTTGGGATTTTCCACCCGATTTATCTAATCTTTCTTTCCACCACCGTCCTGATTAGTGACTGGCCCACCCATGCCTATTTTCCCACCTCCCTGCCCCACTTCCCTGTGGGGCTACTGGAAGACCACGATGTCATGAAGGCTCTCCAGAAAGGCCTTACGGTAGCCAATGTCTGTGTTCAGCTAGTTCCTAATCATCTGCATGGCCCAGTAGCGCAGGTTCTCCGCCTCAATCAGGTATTCCTGTGGCCAACTGACAGCCATGTACAGGGAGAAAAGGCAGGGGAGTCAGATTGTCCAGAAGCCCACGCAAGAACCCTTGCTTCTTGCCCAGGCACAGTGAGGAACAGAATCGGACAAGGTGGAATGGCAGGTGCACACTCAGCGGGCCCCTGGTGCTGCCTGGCACGCTGGGCTCTGACAGTGCTAAATTGCCCCCTTGGGTCCTCACTGTGGAGAAATAGCTAACACTCAGTGCTACACACACACACTCTTGTGAGCCCTTCTTTTGTATAATCCCAATATATAATCCTAAAAAGTTCCTTATTACCCCTATTTCAGGTGGGGAAATCGAGGCCCAGTCTTCATGTCCGCTTGTAATGTTGGGCTCTTGCCCTGGGCCCTCACACTGACCTGGGAGGAACCTGGCCCCTGGTACTTTTTCTCGCCCTGCCCTCACCAGCACCATCGTGCCACGGCCCTGGCCAGCCCCCAGGTGACCCTGTGGTTCTGCTTCTGTGTGTCCATCACAGAAGACTGTGCCTTCCGCTTCGTTTGTTCCCTTCCCCCAGGAAAGGGTGGAGTGCACACAGCAGAGGTGTTTGGGAGGCGTTGGCCAGTTGGGGTGTCAACTGTCTATCTTGCCTGGGGCTGAAGGGTGTCCAGGGCAAAGTTGGTATCTTCGTCATCATTGCAGGCAGCCTTGAGTGCTGGACACTCAGGGAGCAGGTCTGACAGGGGCCTGTACCTGGAGATAGGGCCTTTAAGGAGGTATACACTTAAAAGGAGGCTGTTAGGGTGGGCCCTGTGCAATCTGACTGGTGTTCTTATAAGAAGGGGTAATTTGAACTAGCAGAGAGACACCAGGGATGTGGGCACAGAGGCAAGACCATGTGAGGACACGGGGAGAAGGTGGCCATGTACAAGCCAAGGAGGGAAGCCCCAGAAACCTGCCCTGCCAACACTGAGATCCTGGACTTCCAGCCTCCAAGACTATGAGAAATAAGTCTCCATTGCTTAAGCCTCTCAGGCTGTGCTATTTTGTTGTGGTACCTTGAGCTGACTCATGCACTGTGCTCACTGCATTTCCTTCTGCATTGTCCCCCAGTGGAGGAGAGAGGAACTGGCTGTGGTCCCTTGCTCTTGGGTCAGACTCCCCCCACCCACCTTTAAAAAATGCGTCTTCGCGTTTTATGTGTATCCACACAGGCAATGCCGATGTGCTCTTGATTCCAACCTCGGGACGTATATTTAATTCTGGCCACCTTTCCCCCTTTGTGTAGTGGCATTTGGAAGAAGAACACACAGAGCAAGAAGGCATTTGTGTGCCTCCTGTCTCACCCTCCCTCCCCAGAAACAGTTTACGTCGGCCCCTTCGATTCTCACAGAGTGAGATGTAAGGTTGCTCAGCGTCCTGTCTGCTTTATTTTGGACTGGAGGTCAATCCCTCTGCATAGAGCCTGGCAAATAGTGGGCCCATTGGAGGAGGAATGGACTGACAGACAGACAAATGGACAGAAAGGTAGGTAGACAAATAAATACATGGATGGGTGATCAGAGGTTACAGAGGACGTAGGAAAGGACATTGCAGGGCCCCCTGTGTGCCTCCCTCAGGGCCCTGCATCAGACGTAGGTTCCCGGCATGGGAGCAGTGCCCAGCCCAGGCACTTCCTCCCAGGCCTCGTGTCTACCCTGGCCCTGTCTGTGGCCACGCTTCTGAGAACCTCCTGTGCTTCTCTCATCTCTCTCTGAGAACCTGTTTGTCTGGCTTTATAATTTGTTTTACTGTAAGCACATACACTTTAAACTCAGCCACTCTCCACCCTCTAAATTTACTCACGTCTTCTTTCTTTAAGGAAGGGGAGTGGGCTTATTCTTCCTCCCCTTCCTTAAAGTGAGGACGTACAATCTGACCAATTCTGAAGTCACAAATCTTCAGATTTGGCGTTTTAACGTCAGAGCTGTTTTCCTGAAACACTGTTGAAATCGTGAGCAGCCTAGCCTGCTGCTCGGCCCTTAAAGAAACCAGAAGGCGCACAGGCAGGCCTCCCAGGCAACGCAAGGGCTTGGGGTGGGGGAGGCTGGCTTGGCTTTGCTCATTCTCAGACACCTGCTGTCCCGCCCTGGAGAGTCAGTCCTTAGGGCAGAGGGCTCCCTCTTAGCTGAACACAAAAGCAGAACGAAGTACCTCTGAGCTGGAGGAGGCCTCACAACTAGTATAGCCTTTAATGTCACGCAGAAGAAAGCAGACCCCGGGAGCTTAAGTTGGCCCTGGTGCCACAGAGTTATTCCTTGTTTGCCGACCTCAGTTACTTGCACAGGCCCGCAGCCCTGCCCCCTGCACACACCCACTGTCCCCCTGAGTAGATCACTCACTACCTTGAAGAGCTGCTTCATCAGGCCTCTGAGGTGGGGGACACCCAGATGCCTGCCCTACAAGCCAGGGGCTGGGCCTGCTTTGCCCACCCTGGTGTGGCCCGCGCCTGGCACAGATGCCACTCCGCTGTGCACACTTAGCAACTATTTGCTGGATAAATGAATAAATGGACAGATGAGTGAGGAGTAGATATGGAAGCCACACATTCTAAATCTTCAACTTCAAGACATTCTATCCTTTGTCTCCTCCGAAATACATGTGTCAGATGACACGTCTCCGTTATTGGTTTGGAAAGCAGGGTCACTCTAGGCCCAGAGGCAGGGCAGTGGGGGAGGCTGGTCTGGACCTCGGGCCTGGCAGGTGCCCTGTGGGTTCTCACACAGAGTTCTTGGGCCTTCAGGAGAGAGCTCACTCCAACAGGCTGGCTCTGCGGGGCTCCGAGGTCTGTTTGAGAGATGCGGGCAGAGTCAGGAGATGTGGCCTCTTCCGCCTCTAAACTTCGCGGCTCACGTGCTTTCAACTGCACTCTGATCTGGGGGCCTGTTAGGGAGAAGACCCAGGGGAGGGGTGGCTGTGGGGTAAGCAGGCAGAGCCCAGTGCTCGCCTCTTCTCCACTTGTTGCTGCACCTGCTGCTCCTCACCTCCCCTACCAGGGTGGCGTGGACCCTTGCCCTGCCAGTTCCCTTGGCTGGAAGCCCTGAAGTACATTTGAGTCTTCCTTATCCTGTGACTCAAGGTTTCCAGTCCCCTCTGCTCTGCCTCCCCAGGGCCTCTCACAACAGCCCCCACCCCATCTGCTCTAAGGCTCCCTCCCTCTCCTGGCCCAGGCACCCTCTCCACCTCCCACACTATGGTCACTGCCTCGGGTCTCACACTGCTGCCCCCGCCACCCCCCTCGGATTCTGTCAGAATGACTCTAAGCACAAGTCAGGTTATGGCAGCCCCTACCTTGGCTACCGGCATATTTTTGCCCTCTTCTCTGCTAAAGCTCTATTTGTACGTATTACATCTTTGTCTAGTCTGCGGGCTGTGAACTGCATGATATCCTGATATCAGGGTACTGTTTCTTTGGCTGGGATGCCTCACAGAGTGTGGCAATGCGGTGGTGCTCCTTCAGCGAGTGCAGGAGTGAGGGGCGGGGCTGCACACCCTTCTTGACCAGCAGTGAGGACAGAGGACCGGGACACCTGCTTCTCTGAATTCAGGCAGTGTTCTTGGCCTCCTCTTCGTGTCTTCTTAGGGATGGGATCCTCTCACAGGCCCCTCGCTCCTTTTCCTCCTGTGCTTTGGGAAGTTCAGGGCACATTTCTCCACTTGGGGTTTTGCTCTGGGTGTGAGTCCACAGTTCTTGCTCTTCTGACTTTCCTGTGCACTTTTGTTCTCTGTGCACACATCTGTCTCCCAGGGCTCAAGTCTGCAGCACTCCCCACAGCCCTCTGATTCTGAGAACTGCCACCTTCCTTTGTCCGACCTCTTGCTGGGTGGTGAGGATTTAGGGTTTCCTAAGGGAGGTGGGGTAGCATGGAAGTCAGGACAGGCTGGGCTGGAGAGAAGGGGTCAGGTTTGCCTGGTTATAAAGTAGAGCTTGGGCCCCGGCATGGTGGCTCAGTTAGTTGGGGCACGCTCCTGTACACCAAAAGGCTGCGGGTTTGATTCCAGCTCCGGGCACATATAGGAGGCAACCGATCAATGTTCCTCTCTTGCATAGATGATTTTTGTCCCTCTCTCTCTCTCCCTTCCTCTCTCTTTAAAATCATTAAACATATCATCAGGGGAGGATTGAAAAAAGTAGCCCTGACTGGTGTGGCTCAGTGCTTTGGGCATCATCCTGCAAACCAAAAGGTCACCAGCTCAATACCGCGCCAGGGCACACCCTGGGTTGTGGGCCAGGTCCCCAGCTGGGATGTGCAAGAGGCAACCAGTAGATGTTTCTCGCATTGATGTTTTTCTCCCCCTCTTTCTCCCTCCCGTCCCTTCTCTCTAAAAATAAATAAAATGTTTTAAAAAAGTGGAGGTTTGTCAGCAAGAGTAAATGCGTCAATATGTTAGCCTGGCTCTTGGCACAACAGCTTCGCCCAGAGCCATGAAGGGGTGCTCCAAGGTTGACGGCATTCAGCAATCACGTCTCAGACCTTTCTGATCACCTCCCCAAGTGCCCACCTGCACCCCTACCAGCACGCACAGCAGCCAGAGGAGACAGTTTCACAGCACTGGAGGTCTTTGCAGGCAGCCTGGGGGAGAGTCCGTCCCGCCACGTGATCATTACCGTGCTGGTTCAGCTGCATCCAGCCATGGCAGAGGTCGCTTTCAGTAACTCCCCTCACAGCCTGTCCGAGGGCCCCTCTCCTGGGCCCCAGGCAAGCACGTAAGGTGTTCTGCCCTCTCTAGGGCAGGTCAGACCCCAGCACCCCTGTCTGTCCTGCCCCGTTTTCTGTAAGCCTCTGGCGCCTGCCACGGGGTGGAGGGGTATCCATATTGTGCTGCTGATGCCCAAGAGGAGCTGCATGTCAAAATTCTCTTAATAAGCTCCGATAATGACAGAGTCTTCTGCCTCTTTCGTAGGTCTCTTGGCCCCAAGAAATTTTATAAACAGATAGTGAAACTGGAAAGGTCAGCATTCATGCTGCCTGCCACCACCAGAACCAGAACAAATAAGTAGAGACAAGGACTGAATCTTTATGGGCACTTTATTCAGATGTCATGGGTCTGAGAATAGGGCGGGTTACAAACCCTAAAAACCATCTCAACGTCTCATCTTAAGCTGACCTTTTGATAAGAAGAAAACTGTAGGTAAGGGGTTTGGAAAAAAGGTTAATCAGGTAAGCATTGCAGTCTGGGGTGATTTTCCTGTGTCTTTATCTGCTGATCAATGGTCCTTGATCTGGGTCCCTCCCTGGAACACAGTGGCTCAGATGTCATCCTGATCACTTGCAGACCCCCTGGGCCACAAAGGTTGACCCGCCTCTCGACCTCCTGGAGTCACACAGGTCATGTGTTCCAGGTTCTGGAACAACAGCTTTCCACATACATGAATTGCTCAAGCCCATCGACTATAATGAAAGCTAAAATCTTCAACCCTGGAGTTTCCCTATTGTTACCGAACAGCAAGTGTGGTCCTGCTCCCTGCTGCCACCCTCGAGGCAAAATTCCAGAGGCACAGGTTTGGTGAAAGAGGAAAAGAGTCTTCAAAAGCTACACAATTTTGGAATAACAGCTTTCCACAAGAATTAGTCACTTAGGCCTAGCAACTAAGGCTGAAGTTTTTAACTCTTGAGTTCCAGTTTTAATCACTTAAGCCTATCAATTAAGGCTAAAATTTTAACTTTTAAGTTCCCCATCACTCCCCTTGCTAGTTTTTAATTACTTTATTTTTGTAAAATTAATTTACAAACTAAAACAACGTCAGATACAAAAGCTGCATAATTTTGGAAGGATGGCAGTCTTCCGCCTCAGAGCCCAACCCTCTAGAACACCCAAAGAAAAAGAACCCTGCCACCCTCTGCCAGGCCAGCCCAATCCTAGGCTGTGCCTAGAGTTCCTTCTCCCATTTATTTATTTATTTTTAAAAGGTTTTAGTTATTTATTTTTAGACAGAGGGGAAGGGAGGGTGAAAGAGAGGGAGAGAAACATCAATGTGTGGTTGCCTTTCACACCCCCCCCCCCCACTGGGGATCCAGCCTGTAACCCAGGTGTGTGCCCCAACTGGGACTCAAACTGGTGACCCCTTAGTTTGTAGATCAGCACTCAGTCCACTGAGCCACACCAGCCAGGGCCCTTCTCCCATTTAAAACACTGTCCTTTGGGAAATGCAGGCAGCTGCAGCACAATCATCCAGGTACCTTGAGGAAGAGAAAGAGAGCCAGTCTCTGCTTTCCTTCTGTTTAAATCTTCCAGCCCATAACTCCATACACACCAGAGGCATTCATCTCCTCAGCCAATCCCACCCTAGACTGGCAGATCTGTACCTTGCCCTGCTGTGTCGCTGACAGAGGGTAGGGAGATTTGTCACATGCTTGTTTACTGTCACCTCAGGCAACCCCTGCCTACAGCCCTCCCCCACTCCTCCCAGGTGGTCTGGTCAGATTGCTCTGTATCACTGTCATGAGACGTAATGCCAGCCAGGGTGAGGGTAAGGCCAGCCATTTCTCATTCTGATGGACCTTGTTTGTTTGATTATTTCTTTATTATTCATTTATTCTGTACATGTTTACTCAATTCCTTATATGGACCAGACACTGCTCCAGGTGGCTGGACTCCCTTAGAGAATCAAACACAGAACTTCCACAAGAGGATATGCAAACGGACTGGCAACATTATTGGCGCTCAGGGAAATGCAGATTAAAATTCCAAAGAGATTCTGCTTGTGAACAAAAAGGGGCCTCTGTAACATATCTGAAAAGCTCAGTGACGGAAAGTAACCTCATGGGGTTATGAATTCCTAATTAATCATAAATTTCTACCTGGGCAGGGCATGATAGGCAGTTGGACCTGAGGCCTATGATTTTCTTAGAAAAATGTTTATCTTTTCCTTAAGTGAGCCCTGTTCATTGTTCTAGTGCATTCAGGTTAACACATCTTTGAAATGTTTCAGTGGCTCTCTTTTGACCCCCTCAAGGGAGCACATGATCTTGTTACCTGTATACCATTCTTATTTACTGTAAGTGTTAAATATTGTATCTTTTTGTTTCCTTCTATCTGACTATAGAGATTCCCTGCCTTGCTTCCAGCCTCCTTAATCTACCACCAATGGATTATATGTAATCTTCTTATGTTTCTTCCTTTAATTCCATTTGCATAAAAAGGACTGCAAAAATTGCTATTCTCCGCAGCATTTTGTCAATTCCTTAAGGTGAGACCTTGCTTCCAGGTGTGTCCTCAGCTTGTCTCAAAACACTACAAAATTTTCTCTACATGTGTGGATGTTCTTACATCAGTACACTTCACATCCACGAACCATTAAAGAGTGACTAAAATGAAAATAATGACAGTAATGTAAGAAACATCGAAACCTGTGGAGAATTTTTATGCGTTTATTCGAACCAAACTGATGACAGTTGCTGGGAAGTAAGATCTAAAATGCTCTGGAAAATGGCAGTTTGCAGTTTCTTTGATAAATTTGGAATTAAGAAGGGAACCTAAGGAAGATTACAGAAGGTGGGAGAAAGCAAGGCGGGGGTAGACAGATTACAGGGTAGTTAGAGTCACGTGCTCCCTTGAGGGGTCTGAACAAGAGGGTCACTCTGGCATTTCAAGGTGCGTTAGCCCGGACATAGTAGAACAATGCACAGGGCTTGCATAAGGAAAAGATAAACCTTTTATTAACGAAGTCATAGGCCTGGGGCATGACTGCCCCCCATGACCTGTTCAGTTAAGGATTTATGATCAGATCGCCCTGTGAGGTTACTTTCGGGTAGATTTATTGCAATGCCCCATTTTGGTCCATAGTGGGCAGTGGTGGCCAGCACACGGAGCGACTGGAGCTTTCATACCATGTTGGTGGATGTGTGGCTTGGTATAACGGCTATGGAAAATTGCTCCTGTCTACCCATCTTAGCATATGTATACTCCAGGTCATGGAAATTCCGCTGCTTAGGTATGTCCACAAATGAGTACGCATGTCCACCAAGAACGTAGACAGGGATGGATGCTGATCTTGGCCCTAAACTTGAACCCACGTGGAAACTGTATATAGTTTATATTATATATATATAATATATATAATATATATATTCAAACAATATTGCCTAGTAGAAGAAAAGCAATTAAACAAAGAAAACGGACTAAACATGATTAGCTCAGGGAAGGCCCTCATTGTGGGTCTTACAAACTCAGAGACCCAAAGTAACAACACACGGGGGTCTGAACATAAAAATTCCTAACTAAAAGTGAGTCAGAGTGGGCAGTCACATCCTAGGCCTGTAGCTTCCTTGACCAAAGTCAATCTTCATCTTTGAAATTATCTATTGTCTTTGTGTATCTGATGTGACATACATTTAAAATGTCAGAGGAACCCTCTTTTCCGGGCCTTGGAAGGCACAGCTGCAGAGACCACACTGCTACCTTGTCGCCCACATGCCGTCGCTGTGCTGCAAGTGCTAACGGCCCTGTACCCACTAACACAAAAGAAGTGCGTGCCTCTCCATTTTGCTCTTTATTCAGTCTCAGAAACTGCTTTGCTTTGCTTTCTCTTGCCTCCCTAATTGACTGCCAATGGATTTCGCGTGACCCTCCTTACATCTCTTCCTTGATTTTAATGTATAAAATAAGCTGCCAAGCTGCCATTCTCTGAAGAATTTTTTAATCCATTGAGTCTTTTCTTCCTGACAATCGACATCAGTTTGGTTTAAATAAACTCTTATAAGGCTTCAGGTCAAGATGGCAGAGTAGGTAAACACTGTGTTCACCTACTCCCACAACCACATCAAAATTACAACTAAATTATAGAACCACTACCTTTGAGAACCACCTGAAGATGAGCTGAACAGAACTCTTACCACTACGCCTATAAAGAAGAAACAAAGTTGAAACTGGTGGGAGGGATGGAGATGTGAAATGGGCAGGTCCCACACCCATGGTGTGGTGGTTAAAACTCAGGAGGAATAGGTCAGCTGCAGAGAACCTCTGCTGAGGAGCGAGGGGTCCAAACTCCATGCCCACCAGTGTGGGGAAGAGGAGTCCCCACAACATCTGTCTGAGAAAATCGGTGGAGATTTTGTCCTGGTGAGATGAAGGGCTGCTGGAACTCAGGTGGCGGTGGCATCATCATCATCATCATCATCATCACTATCTTCTTCTACTTCTCTTTTTCTATAGAGAAAGTTTATTTAGAAAGTCACAGAGGCAGAAGTGAGGCATAGAATAAATTGCTTCGGGCCCTGACTGGTGTGGCTCAGTTGTTTGGGCATTGTCCCATAAAGTGAAAAGTCTCTAGTTCGAGTCCCAGTCATGGCACATGCCTGGGTTGCAGGTTGACTCTCCCATTGAGGTAGAGCCTGTATGAGAGGAAACCAATTGGTGTTTTTCTCCCTCTCTTTCTCCTTCCTGTCCCCTCTCTCTAAAATTAATTAAAAATAAAACAAAGTCTTTAGAAAATACCTACTACACTCTGCCAAGACCTGGAGACATAATAGATCTACCTAATATATAGAAACAAACAAAGGGAGGCAGCCAAAATAAGGAGACAATGAAACATGTCCTAAATGAAAGAACAGGACAAAATACCAGAAAAAGAACTAAGAACAGAGACAAGCAATCTACTAAATGCAGAGTTCAAAACGATGGTTACAAAGATGGTCGATAATCTTAGTGAGAACTTCAACGGTGAGATAGAAAACATAAAAAAAAAAAAACCAGTCAGAAATGAAGAGTATAATAATTGAAATAAAGAATACACTTGAAGTACTCAAGAGTAGATTGGATGAAGCAGATGATCAGATCAGTGATTTGGTAGTAGAGAATGCCCAGTCAGAGCAGCAAAAAGAAAAAAGAATTAAAAAATGAGGATTGTTTAAGGGGTCTTAGGACAACATCAAGCATATCAGCATTCATGTCATTGGGGTAACAGAAGGACAAAAGAGAGAGAAAAGCATTGAAAAGCTATTTAAAGAAATTATGACTAAAAACTTCTCTAACCTGGTAAAGAAAATAGACATACAAATTCAGGAAGCACAGAGAGGCCCAAACAAAATGAATCCAAAGAGGCCCTCACCAAGGCACATCATAATTAAAATAGCAAAGGTTAAAGCAAAGAGAATCTTAAGAGCTGCAAGAGAAAAGCAGTTTGTTTCCCACAAGGGAGCTCTCATAAGACTGTCAGCCGATTTCTCAACAGAAACTTTGCAGGACAGAAAGAACTGGCATGAAATATTCAAAGAGATGAAAAAACAAAGACCTACAACCAGGATCAATCTACCCAACAAGGCTGTCATTTAGAATTGAAGGGCAGATAAAGAGCTTCTAAGACAAGATAAAGATGAAGGAGCTCATCACCACCAAATCAGTGTTATAAGAAATGTTAAAGGGACTTTCTTAAGAAGAAGAAAAACATTATAAATATGAATAAGAAAATATCTCAACAAAATTTTCACAGACAAAGGCAAACATAATAAAAGCAGTGGGTAAATTGACTATAAAGCTAGTATAAAGGTCAAAAGGAAAACGTAGGAGGATCATGTGTAAAGTCGACTGATGGTCATCATTGGCACCAATTCAATGCCAGCAGGAATACAAAATTTAGAGTGTGGTGAGAAAGGAAACTTTATTCAGTGCAAACAGCTCAATTGTAGTACCATACTGTTGTAAAAGCAGTATGGCTGAGAGGCAGCCCCAGAGCCAGGCCCTGCTCAGGCTGGGCAGCTCTGCTCTTCATTGGTCTGCTCTGCTCTGGTGACACATCTTTGGTGTTTTACATCAGCCTGGGAAACTCAGTCTTCAGTCTTTGATGGAAAAGGAAACTGTGCTCTCAGTCAGAGGGAAGTTGACTTACATGGACAGAAGTCCCTACTCCTGGTCCCTGAGTGGTGTGTCCTCATGCAAATGAGGACCCCAAATTCTCAGTTTGATTGGTCCTAATGGCACTGTCCTGACTGGTCAGAATACAGCTGCCCTTCTTCGTTGAAGCTGGGAAGCTCTGATCGGATGGGGAAAGCCTCAGTCCTGTTGGCTAAAATAGGATTCCAAGAACTCCTTTACAAGGGCTGCTCAGATGGTAGAAACAGTGCAGGCAGGAAGCACAGTGCAGGCTTCTCCCTGAAGTGCAGTTTGTGTGAGTCCCCTGTGCAGAAATGGCTGCTAGGTTGTGTTTGTTTGTTTGTTTGTTTGTTTGTTTGTTTTTGAGTTGAAACTAGCTGGTCACCAGGAACCCTTCTCAGTAAGTATGTTTGTTCTGAGGGTCCACAGTAATTACAATAATAAATTAAGGGTTACTCACAAAACACACAAAATAAGCAAAAAACAATGACAAAAATACAAATGTGGTGGAAGTGAATAAAAATTATAGTGATTTCGGAATGATTTCAAAATTAAGTGACCATCCACTTAAAATAGACTGCTATAAACATAGCTTGGTTTATCTGAAGCACATTGCAATCACAAACTAAAAATCTGCAAGAAATACAGGAAATAAAGAGAAAGGAATATAAAAACAACACTACAGAATGTCATCAGCATGCAAGAGAAGTGAGCAAGAAAGGAACAGTGAGGAACTACAAAATCAATCACAGAAATCAATAAAATGGCAATAACTGTATACCTATCAATATTACTTTAAACATAAATTGTTAAATGCTCCAGTCAATAGATGACTGGATACAGAAGTGGTATTGAAACCAGGAAAGCTGGCATTCATGCTGCCTGTCACAACAAGAACCAATAAGTAGAGAAAGGGATTGAATCTTTATGGGTGCTTTATTCAGATGCCAGAGATCTGAGGAGATGGCCAGTTATGTGCCCTCAAAACCATCTTCATATCTCATCTCAGACCAACCTTTTTATAAAGAAAAGAAAGAAGTAGGTAAAGGGTTTGGAAAAAATGTTAATCAGATAAGCATTGCCGTCTGGGGTGATTTTCCTATGTGTCCTTATCTACTGATCAACAATTCTTGATCTGGGTCCCTCCCTGGAACGCAGTGGCTCAGATGCCATCCTGATCACTTGCAGACCCCCTGGCGCACAAAGGTTGAATTGCCTGTTGACCTCCTGGAGTCACACAGGTCATGTATTCCAGTTCTTGGAATAACAGCTTTCCACATGTATTAATAACTTAAGTCTACCAACCATAACTACAGCTAAAAATCTTTGTGAGTTCCCCTATCGTTTCCCACTGTTAGTTTTTAGTTATCTTATTTCTTTTTTATTTCTTGTCGTTCTATTACAGTTGTCCCAATTTTTCCTCCTTTGCCCTGCTCTGCCCATCCCACCTCTGCTCCCACAGTCAATTCCCACCCTGCTGTCCATGTCCGTGGGTCATTCATACATGTTCTTTGACTAGTCTATTCTCCTTCTTTTCACTATTATCCCCATCCCCCTGCCCCTCTGGTTATTGTCAGTATTTTCCATGTTTCCATGCCTGTGGTTTTATTTTGTTCATTAGTTTATTTTGTTCATTTGATTCCTCTTATGGGTGACATTACATGATAATCCTCTTTCACTGAGTGGCTTATTTCACTTAGGATAATGCTCTCCAGTTCCATCCATGCTGTCATGAAGGGTAGGAGTTCCTTCTTCCTTTCTTCTGCGTAGTATTCCATTGTGTAAATGTACCACAGTTTTTAGATCCACTCATTCACTGATTGGCACGTAGGCTGTTTCCAGCACTTGACTAATGTGAATAACACTGCTTGCTATGAACATTGGGGTTCACAGGTTCTTTTGAGTTGGAGATTCGGAATCCTTAGGGTATAATCCCAGCAGCAGAATGGCTGGGTCAAAAGGCAGCTCCATTTTTAGTTTTTTGAGGAAATTACATACTGTTTTTCACAGTGGCTACACCACTGGTGCATTCCCACCAACAGTGCACTAGGGTTTCCCTTTCTCCACATCCTCGCCAGTACTTGTTGTTTAATAATAAATCAATGATGGTCATTCTGACCAGTGTGAGGTGATATCTCATTGTGGTTTAAATTTGCATCTCTCTAACGGCTAGTGATGTTAAACAGCTTTTCATATGTCTATGGGCCATCTGTATGTCCTCCTTGGAGAAGTGTCTATTCAGGTCCTTTGTCCATTTTTTAATTGTATTTTTTGTCTCTCTGGTGTTGTGTCATGTATGTCCTTTATATATTCTGGAGAGCAAACCCTTGTCTGAGGTATCATTGGAAAACATGCTCTCTTGTACAGTCAGTTCCCTTTTCATTTTGATGATGGTTCCTTTAGCCATGCAGAAGCAAGATCAGGAATAAGACAAGGGTGTCTGCTTTTATCACTCTTATTCAACATAGTACTGGAAGTTCTAGCCATAGTGATCAGACAAGAGAAAGAAATAAAAGGATCCAAATTGGAAAGGAGGAAATAAAACTGTCATTACTCACAGACAACATGATAGTATACATAGAACACCCTGTAGTCTCCACCAAAAAACTACTCATGTAAGCACAAAAATGCAATAAGTTAATTTTGCAAAACAGCAGGATACAAAGTTGATATTCACAAATCAATGGCATTTTTGTACACCAACAATGAAATATCAGAAACAGAAACTAGGAAAACAATCCCATTTACTATAGCAACAAGAAAAATAATGGACCTAGGGACAAATTTAACTAAGGAGGTAAAAGACCTGTACTCAGAAAACTATAGAACACTGAAGAAAGAAATTAAGGAAGATACAAATACATAAAGCATATACCATGTTCATGGACTAGAATAATTATCTCATTTCTATGAGATTAGTTTCATAAAGAAGTAATCATTTTGCTGTTGAATAAACAGTCCTTCCACATAGTAGACATTATCCTGCTGGCATTTTGATGTGACTAAAGGCATAAGATACATTAGTGGTGATGTTGCAATTCATCTCTACATCTACTGAAAGCATAAAGCTGTTTTTAGTACAAATGACAAAAGATGCACACTATGCAGTTGGGGTTTTTAGCAATTTTTAAAAAAAATATTTTCCTGACCTTTAGAGTTACCAAAGGACCCCAATTATAAATATTCAACATCCCAAGGTCAAGTCCACTTTTCTTCCATTTGGCTCTCTGGAGATCCCGTCTTCCAAATCTTGAGTAGCACCTCATCTCCAGGCTGAAAGGAATTTCGTGAACCTCTGGGGGAGAGGCCTCTGATACAAGCAAGGTCATTAATCACAACCAAGGTCTTAGATGTTGTACACAGTTCTTTAGTTTCACTTCTTGATCTACACTTCTTCAACTCCAATCATAGCCTGAAATGGTCACCCATATGCAACCTCATAAGGACTCAACCGAATCCCTCTTCGAGGAGCCACCCTTATCCTGAGCAGGACAATAGGAAAAACTTGATCCCAATGGAGATGAGTTTCTTGACACAGTTTGGTACATTTTTCTTCAAGGTTTATTTCATCTTCTCTACCTTCCCAGAAGCCTCATGTCTCCATGATGTGTGCAGTCTCCACTTGATTCCTAAAAATTTGCTGGGCTTTTCATGTAATTTCACAAACAAAAGCAGGGCATTATCTCTCTGGATGCTGCTGCGGAGGTCAAAGCGTGGGATTATTTCTTTCAGTGGGGTTCTCATTACCCTTGAGAATTTCAGTTCTAATAGGCCTCTGCTCATCCTGAAAATGTATCAACAAAGACCAATAAGTATTTCCATCCCCAGACCCTTGGCATCCAGGTAAAGTCTATTGGCCAGTCCTCGAACAGGCACCGCCCTTGGTGTTGTTTCTCTTCTTTTTTTCTGATGGGGATCTGTCTTAAGATTGTTCTTCTGGCACACGGGGCTTTGGAAATTCCAGGATCTGTGAGCCATGTTTTAATATAGGTGATTCAAAAGCCCAGCTCTCAGCTTTCTCTATGTCTGCAGTCAAATATTCAGGGTTGAATTGTGACAAGTCTAGGACAGGTACCAAAGGCATTATAAATATTCCTTCAGCATCCTCTTTCACTGCTTACTTGGTTAGGTTGTCTCCTTTAGTCAGTTCAGTGTCCTCTTTTTGATGCCTGGGGCAGTATATAACTGCCAGCTGTAAAAGTACCCGACAGCCTCTAATAAATTAAATTTTCTGTTGCACGTTTAGTTTCCATTTTATTGGAAGTTAATAGCCCCCGTCCCTTCCAAATACACATTTGCTCTTTTAAATCAATTCTGCTAGAATAAACTCTATCCATTATTACAGCACAGCCATGCATTAGCATGGCCAAGACAGGCTCCAGGAAAAGGGAGGCAGGATTTAACCTACAGTTTTGAATTTCTTGACAACTGCCAATTCTTTCTGCAGTGAACTGCAAATTTTCATTTTGCTCTGGTAGGCTCAATAGTTGGTGGGGTGCATAAATGGTGATAAATGTTTTCAGCATCCTGTAAAAGTCTGCAGGTGGCTGCCACAGCTCTCAAGCAGGTTGGCCACCCCTGGACAGCGTGATCCAGTTTCTCTGGCAAGCTCAGTAAGACACCCTTTGCCGGGGTCAAGCAGGAACCCAAGAAACCTGCTTGTTGGCAAATTTGGGCCTTCTGTACTGATACTTTGTATACATAACATGCCACATTGTTCAAGGGAGCTATAGTGTTAGTTAAGTGATGCATCTACATACTGCAATAGAGCTCTTCCTTCTACTTTTAGATCTTTTAAGTCCTGGATCAGAGGATCCCTAAAAATCACAGGGGAGTTCTTGTACACTTGTAGAAAAACTGTCCAGCAGTACTGAGTCTGACCCAAGACTCAGGGTTCTGTCATTCAAAAGCAAGTAATGGTTGAGAGTCTTGGTCAACCAGAATGCAAAGGACAGCATCTTTTAAGTCCAGCACTGAGTGCCAGAGGCCGTCCCTGGGTGTGCTGTTCTGTACAATGTCATTTATGGCCATTAAATCTTGTATTGTAAGAGAGTGGCAGGGCTGAATGAGTCCCTATTCCTAAAACTTCTGAATTATTGAGTGTATTCCTTCTAGGATCTCCTGTTGCAAAGGATACTGCCTCTTGGGAGTCCCCACCCCAGGTTTGAGGTCAACTTTAACAGGGTAGGCTCACCTATCCCTCCCTGATCTTTCAGAGGCCCACACAATGGGGTTTACCTGATTCTCAATTTCTTCCGGCTAGGGTCACTTTTCCGTTTCCCAGTTTCATAAGAAATTGCCAGTTGTGCTCTGGAGGGACCTGTAGGTGGAAATGTTGTTCTTCTGGAAAGAAATTGATTTGAGCATGAAATTTGGACACAAATCTCTTCTCAGAAGAGGAAAACCATATATCCCTCAGCACATTCTAATGGCTTCAAGAAAAAAAATGGCTTTCAGGACTTCCAGAACTTCCAGTTATCACTCAGTTAGAGGTCTATTGACCACGGAATACGTTACTCCGGTATCTATCAAAAAGTCTACAATTTTTCTCCTCACTATCAGTTTTACCCAAGGTCCCTGGGGGTGACTTTAATAGGTTGTTCTAAAAATTGAACACCTGGGCCCTGTCATTCACTGTCAGAGCCATTTTCTTTCCCCAGCACAAATCTCAAGCCCTCAGAATCAGACTGCTTTCTCCTCCCTCGGACCACTCATCTCCCCAGTGCCCCTTTCCCGCGCAATGTGATTGCCCTGCCTGCGCAGTGGCTTGTCCTCCACTGAATTTGGTTTCCTGACGGATTCATGATGGAGAGGCCACTTCAGGATCACCTCCTTCAGGTCCCTTAACCAAGTAAGGAGGGGGGCTGGGGTGGGGCATGGAAATCCTGGCCATGCTCGCAGCAGCCATCCTGATCCCCTGGCTCCTCTCTTCTGAGCTTCTGCTATCCACCACAGGCAAATTCCCTTTTCTTGGGACCATTAATCTAGTTCCTTTTAATTCTGCATCTTTATTATGTAAAGTCATAAAAGCCCATACATAAGGTATTTCACCCAGTTTCCCTGAGCTGTGATACAACAACTCTAATTGCAATATAGTATAGTAGTTAAAGGCCCATTCGGTGGTTGGTGTTCTCCTGAGTCCAGATTGAACCAAGCAGTATTCCAGTAAAATCCATTTTCTTAGGTTCATGAGCACAGATTGACCAAGATGCCAGAATTCACCCTAAAGGCCTGGTTCCCAGAACGGAGGCTCTCCCACCCATTCTACCAGAGAGAATTCTGTCATGTCACACACACGGAAGATGCCTTAATTCCTGATGATCATTCTAAGTCATGAGCCAGGATTGCAATTCTGAACCAGAAAGTGCAGTGATTCAATTGAAAGGGAAGGCAACAGGGAGTGCCAAGAGTCAGAGGAGAGTCCCCAAGTGAAATCACTTGGTAGTGGCTGGGTGTCTCCAAAGCCACATCCTGAGGCTCCCCAGTCAAGGCTGCCAGTGGGACTCCCCACCAAATAGCCAGGCTTACTGGAAGGTTCCAAAGGTGTCCCACCAGAGTTGCCAGAAATGAAACCGGAAAAGTCAGTGTTCACGTTGCTTGCCACCACCAGAACCAATAAGTAGAGACAAGGATTGAATCTTTATGGGACTTTTATTCAGATGCCAGTGATCTGAGGAGATGGCAGGGTATGTGCCCTAAAAACCAACTTCACACCTTTTCTCAAACCAACCCTTTTTTATAAGGAGAAGAAAAGGGTAGGTAAGGGGTTTGGAAAAAAAATTAATCAGGTAAGAGTTGCAGTCCAGTGGTGATTTTTCCTGGTATTTCTTTCTTCGTTGATCAACGGTTCTGGATCTGCACCATGGACATTTTCTCCCTGGAACACACTGTCTCAGAAACCATCTTGATCACTTGCAGATCCCCTGGGGGCACATAAGTTGACTTGCTTGTTGACCTCCTGGAATCACATAGGTCACGTATTCCAGGTTCTGGAACAACAGCTTTCCATCCATGCATTAATCACTTAAGCCCATCAACTATAAGTAAAGCTAAAATCTTTAACACTTGAGCTCCCCTATCAGTGTATATATGCAATAGAATATGACTCAGCCATAAGAAAGAATGAAATCTTACCATTTGCAACAGCATGGAAGGACTGAGAGTGTGTTATGCAAAGTGAAATAAGTCAGACAGAGGCAAGTATCATGTGATTTCATTCATCTGTTGAATCCAAAAAACAAAACAAACAAACAAAACAGGCTGATGGTTGCCACAGGTGTGGCGGTTGGGGACTAGGTGAAAAAGGTGAAGGGATAAAGAAGTACAAATCTGTAGTTACAAAACAATCACAGGAGGTAATGTACAGCATAGGGAATACAGCCAATAATATGGTGCCAGGTGGGCACTGGGCCCATTGGGGGGATACCTTTGTAAGTTACATAAATGTCTAACTGTTATGCTGTACACTTCAAACTAATATAATATTGTATGTCAACCATCATTTAAAAATTATTTTAAAAACCTCTTAAAAAACCTTTTTTAGGCTGGACCATCTTCTATGAACACTACTGATTCACACCACAATGTGAATGAATGTCACAACTATAACACTGAGCCAAAAAACAATCAAAGAATACATACTACATTATTTCATTTACATGACAATTTAAAAACAAGTCAATTTAAAAACTAGCCAATTGTCACTTGACGAAAGTGACAATAGGGACTATATCTTGAGGGTATTTCCTGGAAAGGAGCATAGGAGAACTATCTGGGTTGGTGAAAGTGTTTTATATTTTCCTGGGTGGTGGTCACTAGGGAGTATGAATACATAAAACATTATTGAGGGAGGTATCTCTGCACTGTCCCTGGCTGCTGTGGCTCAGTTGGTTGGGCGCCATCCTGCGGGGCAAGGGATTGCTGGTTTGGTTCCCGGTCAGGGCACATGCTTGGGTTTCTGGTTCCTCTGGGTCCAGGCACTTGGGAGAGGCAACTGACATTTCTCTCTCACGTCAATGTTTCTCTCCCTTTCTCTCTCTCTAGAAATAAATAAATAAAATCCTAAAAAAAGATATCAGAACTGTATCTATACTAATTATACCATAGTAAAGATTTAAAAACGATTTCTAAATGATAGAAAGGAACCTCGTGCTAAAATTAAAATTGCTTTCTTTTTTTTCCAGATAAAACGAAGAGGAGGGAGGGGGACAATGGTGGAGAGAGAAAATAAAGTAACCGCACAGCATGTCAGATGACAAAAGGGGTCCTGTGGAAGAGAAGTGGGCACAGGGCACAGGGACAGCCCGGCAGTGCCAGGACCCAGGGCAAAGGGAGAGGCAAGCCAGGGTGAGGGTGATGGAGTGTTGGGCAATGTCGGCCGAGGCCCCCTTGTCCTGTGCATTGCCTGCCTTGCTTCTAGGATTGATGAAGGCCTCGCAAGCCCTGACAGGCGAAATTCTCAGCAAAACATTGTAAAACTCCAACAGAAGATGTGACAACATTGTGATTTTTGTCTATGTTTTAAAAATATCCAACGTTGACTTGTTAGGGAGCCCTTATCCTCTTTGGATTGTGCCCTGTGAAGCCGGGATGCAGGCTGTTGGGTTTGACATCACTCCTAACCCTCCTCACCCATTTGCCTGGAAGCAGTTCCTCTTATCACGGCTCTTTCTTGTTGAGGAAACCAAGCCTGGAGGAAAGGAGGTGAGGGTTCACTAAAAAGGCTGGTCTGAGCTGATGCTGAGTCCCACTCTGCCGGCTTCTGAGCATGCGCTGAGTGTTGCCTCTTAGGGGGAAGTCCATCAGTACCACAACCCAGGAGAGCTGTGAGAACAGTTGGCTCTAGCCCTGGTGCTGCATTGATAACAGGCGTGTGCACGCAGATG
The DNA here is from genome assembly GCA_004026545.1 of Mormoops blainvillei. Lineage (NCBI taxonomy): Eukaryota > Metazoa > Chordata > Mammalia > Chiroptera > Mormoopidae > Mormoops > Mormoops blainvillei. Next base: position 28,233 of record PVJD01003416.1, on the reverse strand, counting down.
CCACACAGGCACACACTGGAGGTATGGCAAGCAGATCAGCTCTCTAGGGTGGGCTGTGGGGCTGCCATGGCAGGGTTGCCCCAGAGTCCCAGGCTGCAGAGATGAAGTCTTTTTTTTTTAATGTATATTTGATTGATTATACTATTACAGCTTTCCCATTTTTCTCGCCTTTATCTCCCCCTGCCCAGTACCCCCATTCCTCCAGCATTCTGCACCCCACCCTGCATAGTTCATGTACATGGGTCGTATATAAGTTCTTTGGCTTCTTCATTTCCTATACTATTCTTAATCTCCCCCTGTCTATTTTGTACTTACCTTTTATGTTTCTTATTCCCTGTACATTTTCCCCCATTTCTCCCTCCCCCTCCCCATTGATAATCCTCCACGTGATCTCCATTTCTGTGATTCTGTTCCTGTTCTAGTTGTTTGCTTAGTTTTTCGGGGATTTTTTTGTTGTTGTTGTTCAGTTGTTGATAGTTGTGAGTTTATTGTCATTTTACTGTTCATAGTTTTGATCATCTTCTTTTTCTTAGATAGTCCTTTTAACATGTCATATAATAAGGGTTTGGTGATGATGAACTCCTCTAGCTTTACCTTATCTGGGAAGCACTTTATCTGCCTTTCCAATGTAGGCTTGGCTAAGATTCAGCCCCTTTGAATCCTTATGTGGACAACTCTTCCTATACGCACAACCCCTAATAGACACAGAGACTTTCTCACTAGAAGCCCACTCATAAATAGTAACTCAGTTTCAAACCACCCTCAGAGAATTTGGCCTCCAGCAAAAACCTGGCAATGACTCAGCTACCTTATCGTATCCTCTGGGAGCCCAGGTTTTAATGAAAGTTTGGAAGGACAGATCTCCTAGTTCTAAACTACGACTCTCATGGAAAAGACCCTTTCCTGTTCTTATGTCTTCCCCGACAGCCATCAAGGTCCCTGGCATCTCCAGCTGGCTACCTAAACCTTCAGGACTTCTCACACAGCAGGACAATGACACCTACCTCTGTGAGCCAGTGGAAGACCTCAAGGTCCTTTTTCAGAGGACTACTCTTGAGTTTGAAGAAACAGACACCTGTGTCACTCTCTTCTATAATTTCAAAGTAACTACACAGTTTGGGTCCAGAAGAGGGTCTATCTTTCCTGAAGTCATAAACAATGCTCAATTTCACAACACTGCCATTGACCCTCTGGTAGCAGTTTCTTTAGTGGCCCAAGGAGTTCAGTAGTGCGAGACCAAAGAGACAAATACCTGATGGTTACTGAATGGCAAATATACCAATGAGGGCCCACCTGTCAAACTCGTTCCTATCTTGCTGGCAGCAGAACTACCCTCCCAACAGGGGTATGCTGGACTTGCAGGTCTAAGGCATACCAGACCCTCCCTCCACAATGGAGAGGAATCTTCTCCTTTGGGTATATTCTCCCTGATGTTTTCACTGTGTAGGAAAACGCCACCCTCCCACTCCCATTATGAGGACAACGGTCAGTCCTCTCATTCCTCTAATATCACTTATTGGTATTCTCTCTGCTACGGGAATAGCGGTAGGGGTTGCCTCTTTAGGAATCCACCGCTGCCTGTGACAGGAAACAACTGAATTATTAACTAAAACAGGGGAAATGTTTGTGGTACTCAAGAGCAACTGGGTTCATTAGCTGGTGCTGCCCTCCAAAATCAAAGGGGATTACACCTCCTTATGGCCTCAGAAGGGGAAACATGCCTATGCCTTAAGGAACAGTGTTGCTTCTATGTTACCAAATCAGGACAACTCCAACAGAACATCCAGAACAGGGATCCACGGTGGCTGCAGAATAGCCGGAAGCTCTGTCCACTCGCTCCCAGACCTGGACTGGTCTTGCAGCTAAATCGCTGAGCAATCAACTTGAAAATGCAGCTGAGAGTGAGCAGGACCATGTGTGGGTGAGTTTGTGTGCAGAAGAGCGTGTGGGCAAGTGTGTGAGTGGACAAGGGCCCGCCTGCCTGCAAAGCACTTGGCAGTGGGAGGCTCAGGCTCTCCTAGTGGAGCAGCCGCCAGCGCTGCTGCCCACCTGGTACTGCTGGCTATAAAGATTCGGGGTGGGAGCCATTTTGAGGTATTTAAAATATCCTCAGGGAGCCTCCTGAGTGCCCGCGCCTCAGTGCCCAGGTGTGTCTCTGTGCCTTCCATCCCAGGCAGGGTGGTGCAACCACCACCACCAGGATCCAGGATCCAGGGACTGTGGTACTACTCACTGGGGAAGGGGCCCTTGGCTCCCTGACCCTGGGTTCTATGGGAACTGTGAATGGGGTGGAATCTGACTGAGGAGGCTGCAAATTGGCTCAGGAGCCATGAGTTCCTGGGGCAGAGAAAGATGGCTGGGGCGGTAATGGTTGCAGGAACAGGATGGTGGGAGCAGGCCCACCTGAGGCTAAGCATCAGTGGAGGGAGTGGTGAGAGCACCCCACCACCACTCCATGTTGCGCTATCACTGCAGGACTCTTCCCAACACCATCTGGGAGAGATCCAGAGAGAAACTTTACCTAAGACTGTTGGAGGCTCTGGTAGGTTGAGGTCAGCCTTGACCAAGAGAGCTTTGTGCTCTTTAAGGAGGCGGAGCACATGGAGAACAGGTCCCCCAGGATTCAGTGCTGCAGTGTGGGGGCCACACAGAAACTCTTTTTAAAAGAGGAGCTGAGGCATGTGTAGCGGCTCTGCCAACAAAGAACTCAGAGTGACAGTGTCACACTGAAGGAACTGTAGGACCTGGGCCAGCATGGCTGGCAAGCAGAGTGTGCAGAGAGGAGAGTTTGCGCCCAAATCCCCTGTGAGAGCTGCAGGCTGGGAGCTGAACACCTGAGACTTGCTACAGCCAGTCAGGTCCCTTCACAGGCAGGCGTGCCCAACCCCCACCTGCGGGATTACAGGCTCTGCAGATCAGTGAGGCCAGGCTCAGGAGCCCCCTGCTGGGCACACAGCCACAGAGGAAAGAGGGAAAAGTTCTGACATGGCCCCTTCTTCTAGCCATTATGAGCTACTCTGTTCCTTGGGCCCAGATCCACTGAAACCAACAGAGCAGAGAGATTAGACACAGGCTAATCCAGCCTTGCTCAGGACTCCATCCAGCCTTGGTGCCGGCTATATGCACCAAGCAGAAAAGAGCTGCCCCTTTTACACAGATCGGTCCCTCACAGGAAACGGCCAGCTAACTCACCAGAAACCACACATTATTGGAAAGAATCTGGGACAGACCAAGGTGCATGGCAAGGGGGCAGGGGAACAATTCTACCATCTTCCTTGAATACTAAACGACACCCCCCAGGGTGACCCAGGGTTCCCACCCTCCAATCCCACCAGAGGCCCCCTCTGGAGGCAGGTGGAGAAGGTACTAGCTGTCCTTTTGGGTCATTAAATGAACCATTCCTGGTCCCTATGCTGATGGAAAGTTGGCAGGGCAGAACAATGGGGACCAGACAAATCTGAAGGAGACAGCCGCAGGCTGTGGGTCGCTTGTAGTCTTGACCAGGCTGCCTAGGACTAGACTGGGACACCATCTGACATCACCAGGGGTGGAACCCGAAAGAGAAGACAGCAGTAAACACTGGATTCTACAGAGATGAATTCTACCACAGTCTTCAGCAAAATTTGCATTATTTTCTCTCCTGTATAGTTTTTTTAACATTCTTTTCCTTTAAGTTTGATCCTATTATATCACTAGTTTATTTTAATTTATTTCAAAACTCATATTTTGCTCCTCCCTTCTCTTACTTCATTTTACGTTCTTCCTTCCTCTTATTTTTGTTTTAAATTTTATTTTTCCCTTGCTATGACTTGCTTCTATTCTGCACTTTTACTATTTTTCCTCCCTCCAGCCTCTCAAAACCATTTTTCTTACATTAGTATCGCTCATTCTTTTTCCCATTCTTAAAATACCCTTATTCTCTCTCCACCTTTCTTAATCTTTGCTCATTGGTTGTTGATATGGTGGTTGTTGTTGCATTTCTTCAATTTTATACCTGGGTTTTCTCTTTTTTTGTATTTCAAATCTCAAATTTTACTGTTCCTCTCTCCTACTCCAAGTTGCCTTCCTCCTGCTCTTTCTCTTTTTTGTTTTAAATTTTACTTTTTCCTTGCCTTAGACTGGTTTTTGTTCCTCATTCTTAGTATTTCTTCTCCCCCATCCTCTCAAAATCACTTTTCTTTCCTCCAGACATCTCATAAGTTTTTTTTCTTTCTTTTTTCCTTTTTATTTCCATTCCACCTGTATTAATCTTGGCTCATTTGTTCTCGATAGTGCTGTGGTGGATCTTTTTCTCCAATTTGGTTCCTATTTTTTCACTTTTTAAAAAATGTTTTTAGTAACCTCTTACCATACTCTTCCTTTTCCTTACTCCATTTTACCTTCTCCCCCCTTTTAAATTACAATGTAAATTCTATTTTCTTTCTTTCTTCACCTTGTTCCAATTCCCTACTCTTATTATTTCTCCTCCCTCTACCCTCTCAAAATAATTTTTCTTTCAGTTAGTTATCTAATATGTTTTTTCTTTCTTATAATAGTATTAATCTCTTTGTACTTTTATTAATATTTGCTAACTTGCTATTGATATTGTGGTTGTGTGTGGGAGTCATTACTGTGTGTATGGATATTGTTTCCTGGGTTGTTTTGTATTGTTCTGGCAGCACCTGTACAACAGCATACAAGATGTGGTGGGCAGTGTGGGCATATGACATTTAAAAAATCATATGCCATGATCAAGTGGGATTCATCCCAGGGATGCAAGGATGGTACAATATTCACAAATCAATAAATGCAATACATCACATAAGCAAACTGAAAGACAAAAATCCCATGATCTAATCAATAGATTCTAAAAAAGCATTTGATAAAGTATGGCGGCCATTTAAGATAAACACACTCAGCAACACCCAGCACAGTGGGAACAGAGGCAGCATTACTCAACACAATAAAGGCCACACATGAGAAACCTACTGCCAACATCATACTCAACGGGCAAAAACTAAAAGCTTTTCCCTTAAGTTCAGGAACAAGACAAGGTTATCTGCTTTTGCCACTTTTATTCAACATACTATTAAAAGTTCTAACCACAGTGATCAGACAAGAAATAGATATATAAAGCATCTGAATTGGAAAGGAGGCAGTAAAACTGTCATTACTTGCAGATGACATGATTGTATACATAGAAAACCCTATATTCTTCACCAAACAACCTAATAAATAAATTTGGAAAAGTAGCAGGGTATGAAGTTGATGGCATGTTTGTACACCAACAGCGAAATATCAGAAGCAGATGCTAGGAAAAAAAATCCCAATTACTATAGCAACAAGAAAAATAAAGTACCCAAGAATAAACTTAACCAAAGAGGTAAAATATTCATACTTAGAAAGCTATAGAACACTGAGGAAAGAAATTACGGAAGATATAAATAAATGGAAGCATATAGTGTGTTCATGGATTGGAAGAATATTAACATCATTAAAATGTCCATAATACCCAAAGCAATCTATAGATTCAATGCAATCATTATTAAAATACCAATGACATATTTCACAGATCAAGAACAAATTTTTCAAAATTTATATGGAATGAAAATCACTCCAAATAACCTCAGCAATCTTCAGAAGGAATAATAAGGTAGGAAGGATCACAATACCAGATATCAAACTATATTACAAGGCCACTGTAATCAAAATAGTCCAGTACTGGCATAAGAACAGATACATAGATCATGGAAGAGAATAGAGAGCCCAGAAATAAACCCATGTCTCTATGGTCAATTTATATTTGACAAAGGGGGCAGGAGCATAAAATGGAGTGAAAATGGTCTCTTCAAAATGGTGTTGGGAGACCCACACAGGTACATGCAAAAAAAAAAAAAGAAAAGAAAAGAAAAGAAAAACAAAGCAAAACAAAAAAAAGAGAAAGAAAAAAGAAACTAGACCACCAACTTGCACTGTACACCAGAATAAACTGAAGATGGATAAAAGCCTTAAACATAAGTCATGACACTATGAAAGACCTAGGGGAAAATGTAGACAGTAAAATTTCAGATATCCCATTCAGTTATATTTTTTGCTGATATATCTCCTAGGGTAAGAGTGATAAAGGAAAAAAAAAAACAAATGGGACTACATCAAATTAAAATCTAAAGAAACTGTTATCAAAATGAAAGGGGAAGTGACCATATGGGAAAACTAATACCAATGATACCTCAGATAAGGGTTTGATGCTCAAAATAATAAATAACTCATATGACTCAACATGAGGAAGATAGACAACCCAATTAAAAATGGGCAAAGGTCCTGAATAGACACCTCTCCTAGGATGACAGGCAGATGGCCCATAGACATATGACAAGATGCTCAACACCACTAGCCACAGGAGAGGTGCAAATTAAAACCTCAATGAGAGATCACCTCACAGCAGTCAGAATGGTTATCTTTAATAAATCAATAAACAATAAATGCTGGTGAAGATGTGTAGAAAAGTGAATACTAGTGCACTCTTGGTGGGAATGCAGACCTGTGTAGCCACTGTGGAAAACAGTATGGAATTTCCTAAAAAAACTAAAAACGGAACTGCCTTTGACTCAGTGATTCCACTGCTGGGATTATACCCTAAGAATCCTGAAACACCAACTCAATAAAACTTATGCACACTATGTCTATAGTGGCACTATTTACGGTAGCCAAATGTTGGAAACAGCCTACACACCCATCAGTAAATGAATGGATGGAAATACTAGGATACATTTACTCAATAGAATACTACACAACAGAAAGAAATAAGGAAATCCTATCTTTCATGAGAGCATGGATAGAACTGGAGAATATTATGCTAAGTGAAGTAAACCAATCAATGAATAACAAGGAAATACTACATGATCTCACCTATCAAAGGAAACTAATGAACAAAACAAACAAATGAGCAAAATAGAACTGGATGCATGGAAACAAGGAACAGACTGACATTGACCAGAGCAGATGGGGGAGTGGAATAAAGGTGGAAAGAAGGGACCAGTCAAGGAACATGTATGAATGACCCGTGGACATGGACAAGAGTGTGGGAATGACTGTGGGAGTAGGGGGCGGGATGGGCAGAGGAGGGCAAAGGAGGAAAATTGGAACAACTGTAATAGAACACCAATAGCTAAAAAGGACATCCAAAGCATCCCTGAATCTGCATCTAGGGTCAAACTTCAACTTCTTTCTGGGAGTCAAAATCATGGCTAATTACTTCTTCCTTTTGCAGTTCCATTACTAGTCATACTAATGCTGTTACTATTTGGACCAAATGATCCTCAGCTTACTAACTAGATTTATCTTCAAAGTTTTGGGTTCCTAATGCTTGAGGGGGGGAAATGTTAGATAGGAGTTAGAAAATTAGGACAAGGGGGGGTGAGAGAGGGTCCATTGTTCTTAACGAGAAAGCAGCCAAAAATAATTTTGAATAACTACCTCTGGTCATGTAGCTCTTTCATAATGGATGCCCAGATGTCACCTGGAATGAAAGATAAGGATGCTGGGAACAGACCCCTGCCTATGCCTGTTTAGGAACTTGTGTCCTCTGTGGGAAAGCATGCATGGTCAGCACCACCATTGCCTGCCAATAAATATGTAACTCCCACCTTCTAACATCATACCAGTCTTCACCCCAGCTCACAAATTGTATATAAATCCTCAGGACAAGGGACCTGAGGTCTCTCTCATCAACATCAGCAAGGTCTGTTCTCTTCCCTGAGAAAGTATTTCTCATAAATTCTGTTTGTATGCTAATTGGCTTGCTGATCAGTAATTCTTTACTGTGTCAACAAGAAGAAGCAAGTTTCTGACAACACCTTGGTGGGTAGTGAGCCCTGCTCAGGAGGCCCACAGACCAAGTATCCTGGACATGCATTTCAGTCTATCAGAGCCAGGACAGAAAAGGTCCTTAGGCTGTCCGAATGTGGGGATGTTGGTCAAGGGATGGCTCTGGAAGACCCCAGGCCTGTTCTGTAGGACCCTGGGCTAGGAAGGCAAATCCTGGTGTTAGCAGACAGCGGCCTGGCCCAGAGTGGAGCTGTCTGGGGCCAGCAACAGTGTGCAGGTTCTGGGCTTCATGTAGGAGGGACTTCACAGCACGAATCCAGGTGACTGCGAGGATGCACTTATTAAAGCTGGGGACAGTAACACAAGGAAGGGCTTAGCCTAGAGGAAGCAACAGGAGAGTCTAGGCTGGGCTGCCTTAGCTCACTGGGAAGTCAGAGAAAATAAGGCTTTGCTAAGAGGTTCAGGGGATTGGCCTGGTAAAAGCTGCCAGCTGCCCATTGCCTTAGAGTTTCAGAGACACATACTTGTGAAGAAAGAAGTGGGGGGCAGGGAATGGTGCAGCTGCTCTCCAGAGGGAGAGTGCACGCTGGGTACGTTGTCTTCAAACTTTTATCTCTTTCTGGCAGATGGAAATCTAGGGGAAGTCTCAGAGGGTGATTTCAGCAGAATATTCATCAGTTTTCCAGGTGTCCCCTTTTAAGATTATGGTCTTGGCTTCCAGTCAAGATGGCAATGTAGGCAGACATGGCTCACCTCTTCACACAACCATATAAAAATTACAACAAAAATAGAGAACGACCATCACTCAGGAATGTCAGAAATCAATTTGAATGGAAGTCTAACAATTAGAGAACTGAAGAAATCATGTCCATCCAGACTGGTAGGAAGGGCATGGACATGGAACAGGCCAGTCCCACACCCATGTGGACAAAAATGTGGGAACGATATCTTGGGAGAAAGGAGCCCCACACCCATTCTAGGCCCCCCAGCCCAGGGTTCCAGTGATAGGAAGGTAAGTCCCCTCAACTTCTGGCTGAGAAAACCAGCGGGGATTATGTGGGTGGAGGAGGCTGCTGGAGCCCTAAGCAGTTCCTCTTGAGGAACCCACACATGGACTCACCTGCTCAGACTCACTCCCTCTGAGCTCCAGCACTGGATGGCAGCTTGAAGGGCACCAGTGGTATATAGGGAGAGACTGAAGTGTCTGGCATCAGGTAGAGCAGAGGCCATTGTCCCTTTGTTGAGCCCTCTCCCCACAGAGCCCATAGGCTGGTCCCATATCTGAGACTCCATCAACCTGGCTACACTGTGTGACCTTCCTTGGGGATCCACAGAGACTCAGCCCCAACCAACTTACGGGCCCACCCAAGATGCTCTTCTATAAGAATGGCTGGTCTTGGTTCCTAAATCCTGTCAAACAAGCAACAGCTGGCTTCAGGGAGCCCAAGCGGCAGCCAGATTAGAGTCACAGCTTGGCTTCACCTGGGAATCTCCAAGCCCAGAACAAGTAGCAGCCATCTCAGATTGCTCTATGGCACAGGAAGGGTGCCCCAGGCAAAACGCAGGTCGGGGCTGACCTTCGCCTGCACCACACAGCAAACCCCAGGGCCAGCACACCCAGTGGACAGCTACAGAACGTTTTGGAGCACCACCACCCTGCCCCTGCACAGCTGATCCTCCAAGGAGGGCAGAGGTTGGTGGTCCTCGCAACAGACTGGCCTGGGTAAATCCCTCCCATTGATCTGCCAAGAGCAACAAAGGCTCAACTACAAGAAGAGGGTATACTCAATCCACATGAAGGGTGCACCTCTGATACCCAGCTTGGGTGATAGGGGAGGCTGGGCCACTGGACCCTATAGGACACCTGCTACATTAGGCCACACTATCAAGACAAGGAGTTAAAGCAGCTCTACCTAACACATAGAAACAAACACAGGGAGGCTGTCAAAATGAGGAGGCAAAGAAACATGTCCCATGTGAAAGAACAGATCAAAATTCCAGAAAAAGAGCTAAACAAAATGGAGATAAGCAATCTATCAGATGCAGAGTTCAAAATACTGTTTATAAGGATGCTAAAGGAACTTAATGAAGACCTCGGCAGCATGAAAAAGACCCAGTTGGAAATGAAGGATACACTAATTTAAATGAAGAACAATTTACGGGAATCAACAGTAGAACGGATGAAGCCAAGAACCAAATGAATGATTTGGAACATAAGGAAACCAAAAAACAACCAATCAGAACAAGAAGAAAAAAGAATCCAAAAAAATGAGGATAGTGTAAATAGCCTCTGGGACAACTCTAAGAGGTCTAACATTCGCGTCGTAGGGGTGCCAGAAGGAGAAGAGAAGGAGCAAGAAATTGGGAATCTATCTGAAAAAAATAGTGAAAGAAAACTTCCCTAATTTGGTGACAGAAACAGACATGTAAGTCCAGGAAGTGCAGAGAATTCCAATTAGGATGGATGCAAAGAGGCCCACTCTAAGACACATCATTATTAAAAGGCCAAAGTTTAAAGATAAAGACTCATAAAAGCAACAGAAAAGAAGTTAGTTATTGGATGGTTGCCAGATGGGAGGTGGGCTGTGGGAGACCGGGTGAAGAGGTGAGGGGATTAAGTACAATAGGTAGCTACAGAACAGCCATGGGAATGTAAAGAACAGTATAGGAGATGGAGTAGCCAAAGAACATATACGCATGACCCATGGACATGAACGATGATGGGGGCATGGCCTGAGGGAGTGGGAGTGCTGGGTGGGGGGACAAGGGGGGAAAATTTGGGACAACTGTAATAGTATAATCAATAGAATATAATTAAAATTTTTAAAAAATATTGTCGTCTTTACCGATTGGTCAGTGACAGACAAGAGGATCTTTAGTCATTGCACTTGGCTCTGGTGTTACCACCTGGTTTTACTGATTTTCTAGGCCTGGGGCTGAAATACAGCTGCGGCCTAAATGTTATCTCCATGGAGGAAAGGTTTTATTCTGGGGCGAGGTCCTTGTTTTCCCAGTTTTCCCCTCCGACAAGCATCAAGGCCCTTCTGCCCTAGTGACCACCTGCGCCTGGCTGTAAATTGCTCAGCCATTGTATTTAGCTTTGTTCCAGTTTCTCTATTTTACTTGCCAAGCAATTTCCTAGCTTCTTACTATCCTGTCTCACTGGGGTTGGATGTCTGTCCTTGTGGGGGAAATCTGTCCTGGGGAAATCTAGCTGAGGGTGTCTGTGCTAATGGGGTTTGTCTTGCTTGTCATCTGTTGGGAGCGGAGAGGACTCAGGAAAGGGGAGTCTGAAAAGCATGGGTTAGTGATGAATTTTCTGTACAATCCCCCGAGTCTGTGCACTGAGGGTATGGCTATGGGGGGCTGGGAGGGGATGAGCACAGAACAGGAAGGGCCCAGGAGCGAGAAGGCACAATGCTCCGCGCCCGAGGTGGTGAGACGCTGGGTAGGTGTGCTGCCTGCAGCTCTGTGGGGCCTGTCCCTGGCCCTCACCTGTGGCTCTGACCTCCTCTTTTGCACCTCCTCTCTCTGTCCTCCATACCCATAACTTGGGTGCCTCCCAGGGCCCAGCCTGCTCTCCCTCCCTGTTCCCACATAGGCTCAGATGAACACTGACCTGTGTCCCAGTGCCCTCCTCTTGGCACAGGGGTTAAATAGAGTCAAACGGACGTGGCAGGTGGGCTATGTGGGTCTTGCTGCCCCTCCCGCACACTCACTGGGTGAGGATAAGACAGGGGCACCAGGCGCACCACCACTACCTCTGTTTCTCCCTGCTCCCCCAGCAAGCACAGTGTATAACCTCAAAAACTGCATGGTGGTCCGTGAGAGGGCAGGGCACGCAGGTCGGGGAGAGGGGAGTGAGAACAGAAACCCAGAGAGAGGAGGCAGCATGCAGCCCGTAATCGTGACTTTGTACAGCTCCAAGCCCACTTTTCCCAGACTTCCACAGTGCTGACTGGCCCACCAGTCACACAGAACCTGCCTCCCCAGATATCCTCGCTTGTCTATGTCAGCTTCCAGGACAAGGAGAGACCGGCTGTCCTCGGGCCACCCCAGGACCATCTTAGCCGTATGAGGTGAGACAGCAGGAGGCAGGGAGAGGGGGTCCCTCCTCTGGTCACCTAGATGAGGGGCTGTCCTATCCCTGTCCTTGTACCATGCTCTCTCCCTGTCACCCTGATAGTTGCTAACCAAGAAGGCAGCCCCAGGGAAGATACAGCCTGGGAAAGTGCTGGTCCAGGTAGAGGCAGATAGGTCTAAGGCCAGGGAGAAGAGGACACAGCTCCCTCATGGCGGCAGGCCTGGTAAAGGAGGGGCCACTTAATGGGGCCTTCCAGGTTCATCCTAAAGGCTGAGCTGTGACAGAAGGTGAGGGGCCACAAACCCAAGAGCCTGCCTAGGGGAGGGGCCTGTACAAAAGTCCAGGGCTTGAAATCAGCCTGACATCAGCATCTAGGGGGGCGGGTGGGTTTCAGGGTCCAGGAGAAGTCATGACATTGAGCTCCTGCCCCCAGGCCCTTGGACTTCCTGGTCTTGCTCGCCCTGTCACCCGGGTCTCTGCTGACAGGGCCTGCAGAGTGCAGGTGAGGAGAAAGTGATGTCAGGGACATAGCCCAAACCAAAAGCACAGGGGGGTTCTCCCCTCAGCAGGTGTGCTAGGAGATGCCCCCTCCTGATGCAGCAGGCACATGTGTGAGAGCGCAGCCACCTAGAGTTGGTGGGTGGGGCTGCCTTCGTTTCTGCCACCCACCACTTCCCTGCCCCCAGTGCCTGTTCAAATCTTGTGGGGGTCGGCTAGGGTGACCTGTGGTGGCCTCACGTATGGTTCACCTCTCCAACTTGAAACCTGGTCTTCCTTCTCCCAAGAGCTTCACCTGGAGGAAAGTTCTGGAAGGACCTCAGCCTTTAGATACTTCCTGGGGGAGGAGCGGCACAGTGGAGAATCCACCGAGAGGTACCTATGGCCCGGCCCCACTCCTTCCTTGCTTGTGCGTGTCTCCAGGCCACTTCCTTACGCTTGTCCCTTCTGCCCTTTTACCTCACATTGGGGCCAGAGTCGCCTGCCACATGGTGGGCAGGGTGTTGGTAGAGGTGGCTGGGCCATGTCCCTTGTTCTTCTTGGCTCTGTCTGGGCTTCCGCTCTGCTGTGGATCTTCTCTGAGCTCTTGCATGGTGCTATTTAGCTTGTCTATTCCTTTGTCACAACACACATCAGTTTTGCTGCTCATTAAATCATTGACTCACATTTTTTTCCCTCAAGTATCTTAATGTTACTCAATTTATTTTGGCAAGAACTGTTACTGTGTAAAAGTTTGAATAGAAATATTCAGTTTCCTGAATAGAAATATTGCTTCTGACTTTTTTGTATTTTTGATTTCTACAGTTCTTTCACGTTTATGTTATTTTCTCTTTTTTGATTTAATCTTCATTGTATTTTTTCCATTACAAATTAGTCCCCTTATGCCTTCCTCCCCCCAGCAATCACCACACTGTTATCCACATCCATAAGTCCTTTTTCCTTTTTACTCAATCCATCCATTCCCTAACCACTCTGTCCCATTAGCTGTCATCTGTTCTCCATCTATGAGTCTGTCTCTGTTTTGCTTGTTAGTTCAGTTTGTTCATTAGGTTCCACATATGAATGAAATCATATGGTATTTGTCTTTCTCTGACTGGCTTATTTCACTTAGCATAATTTTCCAGGTCCATCCATACTTTTGCAAAGTGTAAAATTTCCTTCATTTTTACTTGCAAGTAGAATTCCATTGTGTAAATATCCCATAGTTGTCTTATCCACTCATCTATTGATGATCACTTGGGCTGCTTCCATATTTGGCAATTGTAAATAACGCTACAATGAACATAGGGATTATTTTTTTCTTTTGAACTAGTGCTTTGGTTTCCTTCAAATATATTCCCAGAAGTGAGATTGCTGGGTCAAAAGGCAGATCCATTTTTAATTTTTTGAGGTATCCCCACACTGCTTTCTACAGTGGATGCATTTCCACCAACAATGCAAAAGGGTTTCCCTTTCTCCACATCCTTGCCACCATTGTTGTTTGTTGACTTATTGATTTTAGCCATTCTGACAGGTGTGAGGTGATATCTCATTGTGGTTTTAATTTGCATCTCGCTGATGATTAGTGATGCTGAACATCTTTTCGTATGTCTATTGGTCAGCCATCTGGATGTGCTCTTTGGAGAAGTGTCTATTGAGGTCTTTCACCCATTTTTTAATTGGGTTGTTTGTGTTTTTTTGTGTGGAGTTTTGTAAGTACTTTATAAAATTTGGACATTAACCCCTTATCAGATGTATCAGCAAATATGTTCTCCCATTCTGTGAGTTGTCTTTTTATTTTGTTGATGATTTCCTTTGCTGTGCAAAAACTTTTTAGTGTGAAGTAGTCCCATTTGTTTATTTTTTTCTTTTGTTTCTCTTGCCTGGGGAGATATATCCAATAAAAAATTTCTATAAGCAATGTCCAAGACTGTGCTGCTTATGTATTCTTCTAGGATTTTTACAGTTTGGGATCTAAAATTTAAGTGTTTGACCCATTTTGAATTTATTCTTTTGTGTGATGTAAGAAGGTGGTCTAGTTTCATTTTTCTGCACACACCTGTCCAATTTTTCCAATAGCATTTATTGAATAAACGATCTTTAGCGCATTGTATGTGAGCCATTTATGGGGTTGTTTATGATTCCATATAAATTTTTGAAATATTTGTTCTATATCGGTGAAATATGTCATTGGTATTTTAATAGGGATTGCATTGAATCTATAATGCTTTGGGTAGTATGGACATTTTGATGTTAATTCTTCCAATCCATGAACACAGTATATGCTCCCATTTATTCGTGTCTTCCTTAATTTCTTTCTACAGTGTGGTGTAGTTTTCTGAGTACAGGTCTTTTACCTCCTTGTTTAGGCTTATTCCTAGGTGTTTTATTTTTCTTGTTGCTATAGCAAATGGGATTTTGTTCCTGATTTCTGTTTCTGATATTTCATTGTTGGAGTGCAAATATGCCTTAAAATTCTGAATATTGACTTTGTATCCAGCTGTTTTGCCAAATTCACTGATTAGGTTAAGTAGTTTTTTGATGGAGTCTATAGGGTTTTCTATGTACTCCTGTCATGTCATCTGCAAACAGTGACAGTTTTACTTCCTCCTTTCCACTTTGGATACCTTTTATTTCTTTTTCTTATCTGCTCACTGTGGCTAGGACTTCCAATATTATGTTTAATAGAAGTGGAGATAGTGAAACCTTGTCTGGTCCTGATCTTTGGAGGAGGCTTATTTTTGCCTCTTGAGCATGATGTTGGCTGTGGGTATCTTGTACATGGTTTTTATTATGTTGGATGTGCTCCCTCTATTCCCACTTTGTGGAGTGTTTTTATAATAAATGGGTGCTGTACTTTATCAAAAGCCTTTTAACATCTATTGATATAATCATGTGATTTTTGTCTTTCCATCTGTTTATGTGAAATATTACATTTCTTGATTTGCAAATATTATGCCATCCTAGCATCCCTGGGATGAATCCCACCTGATCATGGTGAATGATCTTTTTAATGTATTGCTGGATTTGGTCTTCCAATATTTTGTTGAGGATTTTAACATCTAAGTTCATCAGCAATATTGGCCAAAATTCTTTTTCTTTGTGGTGTCTTTACCTGGTTTTGGAATTAGGATAATACTGGCCTCATAAAAAGAGTTTGAGAGTCTTCCCCTTTCTCAAATTTTTTGGAATAGTTTGAGAAGGATAGAAGTTAGCTCTTCCCAAAATATTTGGTAAAATTCACCTGTGAAGCCATCCAGTCCAGGGCTTTTGTCCGCTGGGAGGTTGTTTTTTTTTTTTTTTACTATTTCAATTTCACTAGCTGTTTTCAGCCCATTGAGGTTTTCTCCTTCTTGATTCGGTTTTGTAAGATTATATAATTGTCAAAATTTGTCCATTTCACCCAGGTTGTCAAATTTTTTGGCATGTAATTGTTCATAGGGACTTCTGACAATCCTTTGTATTTCTTTGGTTTTCGTTGTAATTTCTCCTCTTGTGTTTCTGATTTTATTTATTTGGGCCCTCTCTTTTTTTCTTGATAAGTCTGGTTAAAGGCTTGTCAATTTTGTTTATCTTTTCAAGGAACTAGCTGGTGGAATTATTCATGCTTTGGATTGTTCTTTTAGTCTCTATGTCATTTAATTCTGCTCTGGTTTGATTATTTCCTTCCTTCTACTTACTCTGGGCTTTGTTTTGGTGTTCCTCTAGTTCTTATAGATTAGGGTTAGGCTGTTTATTTGAAAATTTTCTTACTTTTTTTTCAGGTAGGCCTGTATTGCTATGAACTTCCCTCTTAGGACTGGCTTCACTGTGTGCCATAGGTTTTGGGCTATTGTGTGTTCATTTTCATTTTTTCCAGAAACTTTTCAATTCCTTCCTTCATCTTGTTAAACCATTCATTGTTTAATAACATGTTATTTAGTCTCCATGAATTTGATTGTTTTTGAGTTTTTTCCTTGAGGTTGGTTTCTAGTTTCAAGCCATTGTGATCTGGTAAAATGCTTGATAAGATTTCAGTTTTGTTGTATTTGTTGAGGCTTCTTTTGTGTCCTACCATGTGGTCTATCTTTGAAAATATCCAAAGTGCATTTGAAAAGAGTGTATATTTTGCTTCTTTGGGGTGGAAATTTCTATACATATGAATTAAGTCCATTTGATGTAGCATGTTATTCAGTGACACAATATCCTTGTTGGTTTTTTGGAAGATCTATCCATTGTTGACAGCGAGGTGTTAAGCTCCCCTACTATAATTGTGTTGCTGTCTATATCTTTCTTGTAGTCCTCCAAGATTTTCCTTATAGATCTGGATGCTCCCATGTTGGGTGCATATATGTTTACAATGGTTTTATCTTCCTGGTGGATGCTTCCCTTAGTTATTATGAAGTGTCCTGAGAGTCTCATTTTATGGCCTTTTGTTTTGAAATCTATTTTGTCTGATATAAATATTGCTACCCCAAATTTGTTCCCTGTCCATTAGTTTGGAATAGTTTTTCCATCCCTTCACTTGCCATTTATGTAGATCTTTTTTTCTGAGGTGGGTCTCTTGTAGGTAGCATATATGCAGGTCATGTTTTCTTATCCATTCAGCTACACTATGTCTTTTGAATGGAGCATTGAATCCATTTATATTTAAGATTACTATTGATAGGTACTTATCCATTGCCATTTTTCGATACCTGTGTTTCTCTCTCTCTCTTTCTTCTTTTTATAGCAGTCCCTTTAAAATCTCTTGCAGTTGTGGCTTGGTAGAGACATACTCTTTTAACCTGCTTTTGCCTGAAACTCTCTTTACTTCACTATTGTAAATGAGGGTCTTGCTGGATAGAGTAGTGTTGGTTGTAGGTCCTTGGTTTTCATTATCTGGAATATTTTGTGCCAATCCCTTCTGGCTTGTAGTGTTTCTATTGAGAAATCTGATGATAGCCTTATTAGAACTCCCTTGTTTATTACTTGCTGTTTCTCCCTTGCTGCCTTTAAGATTCTCTCTTTGTCTTTAATATTTAGCATTTTTATTATGATGTGTCTAGGAGTAGGCCTCTTTGAGTTCGTCTTGATTGGGACTCTCTGTGCTTCCTGAATTTGCATGACTTTCCCCCTAACCTTTAGGGAAGTTTTCTGTCATTACTTTTCCAAAGAGGTTTTCTATCCCATGCTCCCTTTCATCTCTTTCTGATATTCCTATTATGTGAATGTTGTCACATTTC
This sequence comes from Mormoops blainvillei, assembly GCA_004026545.1. Classification (NCBI taxonomy): domain Eukaryota; kingdom Metazoa; phylum Chordata; class Mammalia; order Chiroptera; family Mormoopidae; genus Mormoops; species Mormoops blainvillei. The sequence goes on along the minus strand of PVJD01003416.1, from coordinate 10,662 downwards.
ATGTTGTCCTGAAGTTCCCTTAAACTGTCTTTGTCCTTTTTGAGTACTTTTTTTGTTTTGTTTTGTTGCTCTGCCTGGGTATTTTTTTCTGCCTTGTCTTTCAGCTCGCTGATTTGGTCTCTGCTTCATCCAGCCTGCTTTTATTTCCTTCTAGTGCATTCTTCATTTATTCCTGGTTCTTGTTCATAATCCCTATTTCCTTTTTCATGCTGCTGTAGTTCCCAGTCAGTTCCTTGTTGTTGTCACTGAGTTCCTTAAGCATCCTTATAACCATTTTTTTGAATTCTACATCTGACAGATTCTTGCTTCAATTTCATTTAGCTATTTTCCTGGGGATTCTTCCATTCCTTTCAATTGGGGGTTCTTTCTTTGTCTCCCCATTTTAGGTGACTCTTTTTGTTTGTGTCTGCATCTCAGGATGCTCTGCTTTGCCTGCTTATCTTCATGGGTTAGAATAAAATTTAAACATATGTAAAACAGGGAATGGCGATGGCAAAAATGGAGCAAGGAAAGGGAAGAGTGTGCTATGAGTTCTGAAGTAAAATTAAAAATGTATGGAACCAATGGGAAAGAAATTGCAGAGAAACCACGGCAGAGTCAATGATGATGACAGCCGAGTGAAGGTTAATAACGGTGGAAAGGGAATAAGGATATTGTATAAAAGAGAAAAGTGGCCCTGGCTGGTGTGGCTCAGTGGATTGAGTGAGGGCCTGCAAACCAAACGGTCGCTGGTTTGATTCCCAGTTGGGGCACATGCCTGGGTTGCGGGCCAGGTCCCCAGTAGGGGGCGCTCGAGAGGTAACCAGACATTTATGTTTCCCTCTCTTCCTCCCTTCCACTCTCTCTAAAAACAAATAAATAAAATCTTTTAAAAAATCAGAAAAAAAGAAAAGTGAATATGAGATGTCCTCCATAAAGAAAAATTATTTTGAGGGGATGGGGAAGGAAAACTAATAGTAGGCAATAGAACCCAAGCTAAGAAAGAGAAAAAATTAAGATAAAATTCCTAATTCAACTGACCCAGGGCAGGGGGAACACAAAATAGAGTAAGATGAGGGAGAGTATCCTGTGGGATCTGAAGTACAAACAAATAGTGAACAAATAGGAATACCATTGGAGAAAAACAGCAATAACCATGATATTGTCACCCAACTAGCCACAATTTATAAAGGTGCTAAGAAAATAAGACAATTATAAGAAGGGGAAAAAGAATGGGATCTGACTTAGGGAAGGAAGAGTGCTTTTGCAAGGACAGAGGGTGGAGACGCAGTGAGAGCAGAGAGCAGGAACGAGGTGTAGCACGGGAGGAAGTAAAGTTCACAACCACAGTGATGTCGGGGTGGGGAGGCAAAATGAAGTAAGGCCCATGAAGGGCGCTGTGTGGCATTTGAAATAACAATAATATGAAAAAATATATAATTTGAATAAAAGAATAAAAAATAAATGATCAAGAGTAGTGAGTTACTTGGAATACAATTGAAGCAAAAGGAGACATATTAAAAGGCTATGTGAAAGGGAGAAAAAGAGGAAAGGAGAAACATGCAAGTTCTGAGGAAGAGTGAGGTGAAGCTTGACTTAGCTGTTGACATTCACCTTCTAAGTTCTTTCTGGATCTCTCTGGTTTTTTATCAGCTCAAGGTCCTGGGGTGGGTTGTCCAGCTTCTGGCAATACCACCTGTACCTCCTTCCCCTGCATCTTGAGGGAGCTTCTGTTGTGATCAAGAGGGTGAAGTCTCTGTGTCTCCCCTGGGAGGCACTGTTCAGTCTTCTGGGAAAATTGTGGGTGCATTCCCCCTGCCTCTATACCTCCCATCTTAGCCTGTCTCAGTTTATTTCCAAACACGTGTAGTTCCTGCTTAAATAGCTGTCCGTTTCAGGGGGAGTGGGGGGCACTCTGTGTAAGAGAGTCAGCTCTCTCCTGCTCGGTGGAGACTGTGGCTCTGAGTGTGAGCCGAGGCTGGACAGAGCCCTGAATGCCGCTTGTTGCACCCTTCCTTAGCTTCCTGTTTTGATGGCCTCAGTGAAATAGGGTCCTAGGACCCAGTGTACATGGTCTCCCTGCGGGGAGTTCAAAATGGGCCCTTGTAGGCGTTCCTCTTGCTGTCTTTCTCTTTCAGAAATGCCCCTTGCTGGGTTGTTAAGCCTGTCCAGCTGATTTTGCAGATCTTCCCCTGCTCCTGCAGGAGGTGTAGGCTGGGCATAACCTTCTCTTCCTGGGGGGTCCCTCAAGGAAGGAGGATCAGTCTGGCTTTAAATAATCTCAGGTGCACAGTTCCCAGCCCACTGCCCTCACAGCACACAGCGGCCTGCACTCTGCACTCTGCAGCTGCACTGGGCTGGCACCAAGAAATCACCTTGCTTTGCACCTTTTTGATCAACCTGCCCAGCTGCACTGAGTGGAAGCAAATTACACCCTCAATCCTTTTTCCTTGTTGGTAGGGCAACTGCATGGGGGTCCCTGCCCAGCACTCCTCAGTCCCCCTTTTAGAAAAGTCTCTCTGGGTGATCCCACTACAGTGCTGAGCCGCTGTCCAGCTTTTTGTACATGCCACTTCTCCAGAAAGCCAAGAGTCCGTTACCATCACGGCTAGCCACAGCCTTCCTCCCCGACCAGATCCAGGTGCAGATAGTAGTGTCTCTCTCACACTCTGGCACTCTTCTGGTTGGCATTTGCTGCTTCAGCTATGGGTGTGCCACTAGCTCTGTGTGTGTGTGTGTTTGTGTGTGTAGCCTGGTTCTACCTGACGACTTTGTGTATCCAAGTTGCTCCTGCCACAGATCTGGGGATTCCCTGCCCTGGGAGGGGAGGGAAGTGCTAGGCTGCTACCTCTGACCAGACTCCCCACAGAAGCAGTGTCTGTGGCTGCTGGCACCATGCCCGCTGGCACCAGCCCCAGGGATTTTCCCTGTCCACCTATTTTGAAGCGTCTTCTGTACTCTTTCACTTCCAAACTTAGCTGATATGTCAGCTAAGATTCCATTGACCGTTCACTTTATTTTTTTGAAAATCAGCCAGGTGTCCAAGTTGGGCGCAGGAGCAAGTGGACTGGGCTTCCACCTACTTGGCTGCCACGTTCCAGGTCTCTGGCCTTAAACGTTTCTGTCGAGTAATCAGATGCCAGTCTAATTGGTGCTCCCTTGTAGGTAACCACCTGCTTTTCTCTTGTGGATTTTAGGTTCCTCTCCTTGTCTTTAAGCCCTGTCGTTTTAATTATGATGCGTCTTGGTGTAGGCCTCTTTGGGCCCAACTTGTTCGGGGCTCTGAGCTTCCTGGATTTCTGTGACTTTTTCCTTCACCAGATTAAGGAAGTTTTCAGTCATTCTTTGTTCAAATAGGTTTTCAATCCCTTGCCTGCTCTCTTCTCCTTCTGATACTCCCATGATGCAGAAATTGTTACATTTCATGTTGTCCAAAGTGCTTCTTAAGTTATCCTCATTTAAAACATTATTTTTTTCCTTTTGCTGCTCTGCCTCGGTGATTTTTCCTACCTTGTCTTCCAAAGCTGCTTCATCTAACCTACTGTTTATTCCTTCCAATATATTATTTATTTCAGATACTGCATTCTTTATTTCTGACTGGTCCTTTTTTGTGGTTTCTATGTCTTTCTTCATGCTGCTGAGTATCCTTATAATCATTACTCTAAACTCTCTGTCTAATAAGTTGCTTGCCTCCATTTCATCTAGTTCTTCTGGAGAATTCTCTCGTTCTTTCATTTTGGGTCTGCTTCTTTGCCTTTCCATTTTGGCTGATTCTTTGTATTTTCCGCTTTTGTTGTTTAACTGTCAGCCATTAAACGAATCAGCTATTAATCTAATCAAGCTGTAATCAGCAGCCAGGCTTAAGCTCCAGGAGGTGGGGCAGAGCAATTCCTGCAGGCGGGGCTGCTGCTTCCCCTCAGGCTGTGCCGCTTGGAGAGGAGTGCTCTGCCTGAGAGTAATAGCTCCTGCAGCATGAGGAAGGACTCAGTACATGGATCCTGGTGGCTGTTCCCTCAGTTCTCTTCTCAGAGCCACCAACCCCAGACTCTCCTCAAGCATCTCTAGTCCACTCTGCCCTCCCTTTTGCTGGAGCCCAGAGTAAGCAGCTGCAAGCAAGATTTTGTATGTTGATCCTTTAAGAGGCTCTCGGCATCTTCAGCTACTTCTCCTAGGCAGACAGACACCCTGCTGTTTTTCACAGCCAGATGTTATCTGGGTTCCTTTCTGGCTCTGGTGTGTAGGCTGGGGAGCCCAGCTTGGGGTTTAGACTCCACCCTTCTCAGGGGGAAACCCCTGGCCACTGATATATCCCTCCAGAACTTCAGTTGTGGCACATGGGAGACCAGCCATCTCTCTCTCTCTCTCTTGCCCTTCTGCTCTCCCTACCTCTATGTTGTGGTGAAGTGGTTTCTTCTGTCTGTCTGTGGTTATAAGGCTTCTCTCCGGCTAGTGCTCAGTTGGTTATTCTGGACGCTTTCTCTACAATGTAGTTGTAATTCCAGATTGGTCCTGGGAGGAGGCTAGTGTTGCTTCCACTTACTCCTCTGCCATCTTGAATCCCTTCCATATCTTTGGAAATGCAGCCTAGTGCTAGACTCTGGTCCCAGATGTTAAAATTTCTGGGGAGTTCCTGCATGAGGGTGGGGCTAGAACCAGAGCTGAATGGGGGACCACTGGGCCTCAGGGCAGAAGCCCCGAGCAGTGTTGGACGGAGCTGGTTTCCAGTGCATCAAGGGTGGGAGTTATGTTATTTTCTTAATGGCTTTAATTCATTTTAAAATCATAGGTGACCTGTTTTGTGGCACATGTCCATTGTTTTCAGGGATTTCACTCCTATTCTTTTATTTTTGTTTATAATAACATTGTGTTTTCCTGTGCATTAGAAGGAGGCATGATTCAGGATAGCTTTTCTAACTTCAGCTCCCTCTTCTACTGTTTCTGTGAAGCTTTCAAAGATGTGGTGCCTTGCTCACCGACATTTCCTGCTCATACTGCTCTTCCAGAGCACGGTCACAATTGAACTGGGCAAAACCCTGTCCAGTTTCATCGGGTGCTCTCAAATTGGCCTGTGGAACTTCCCACTGACTATATGTTGCAACTGCATGGTTCTTCTGTTTTCGGGTTGTTGGAGAGCCGCCTACTTCCCTTTGCTGCTTCTGCACAGACCCCAGGACCATGCTGGTGTTGTGACTCGGTATTTTGTTTTTGTCCACTAGTATTTTGGGTTTGTCAGTGTCACTTTGTCACTGAATTTTGTTATGCATATTGTTGATGAGAATTAATTATCTTATTGCTCCTGCTGTTTCTGTAAAAGACTTGAGTAAAAACTCTTCAACCAACACCAACTTCCCCAAATCCTCTAGGCTAAAAATTTAAATGCGACAACAAAAAAGAAACCTGTAAAAATACCAGATGCATAGGTAGGTGAAATTTTATAATCTCGAGGTTCAGAAGGCTTTTCTAAACATAATATTAACCAAATATTAAAGAAACAACAGAAAAAAATGATATACATTTGACTAAATAGAAATCGGACATCTGAGTATGAAATCCAGCAAAGGAAATAAAAGACAAGACAGAAATATGAGGAAATGTGACAATAAAAAAATTATTTTCTTAACATCTGTGCTTTTAACAATTTATTAAAAACATAAAATTCCAATTTATAAAAGAAGAAATAAGATGCTCAAGAAACATACAAAATGCAAACTAAAATGACAATCTTTTTAAGGGTATGGGATTTGCAAAGTTTAACAAAATAAATTGACGTAACTTTTCTGGGGGGCAATATGGCAATATATATCTCAAACCTTTAAAGGACCCAGCAGTAATACTTCTAAGAATTTACCATGGGAAAATGATCATTCAAGTGTTGCAATGATGTGTAAAAGAGGTTCACAAAAGCATTATATTTATAGGAGAAAACTGGCAAAAATTCTAAGTGCTGTTCATTCATTGGGGCATATGTTTAATTATTGTAAGATGAAATAATGAGACACTTCTCAGTCATTACTCATGATGATGTAGAGCTAAATTTATTGAAATGGAGAGGAGTCAATGGCATAAGAAGTGAAGACAAAAATTTAAAAAACAGCTGGTGGGAGACTGAAGAGGCTGTCTTAGGCACTGCAGCCTCCATCAGAAAATCCAGCTGAGCCTGTCCCAGATTTTAGACTGTGAAAAAGAATAAGTTGTTGTTTTTTAAAGCCCCCCCCCCAAAAAGAACTAGCCATCAAAATGTGGTAATATGAACACATTGAAAAAAAAATTATTTAGTGATTTGAGGGTAGGGCAGATAGAGAGGACGAGAGAGAGAATTGTTGTTCTACTTATCTAGGCATTCATTGGTTGATTCTTGTATGTGCCCTGACTTGGGATTGAACCCTCAACTTTGGCAATGTAGGGAGGATGCTGTAACCAACTGAGCCACCTGGCCAGGGCCTGAACACATTTTTTACTTAAAATATAGGCATGTGGTATGTGTTAACATGCAGAAAAACTAGTCATGTACTATCTGAATGTCTACTGGATTTCCTGAGTCAGGGCGGGATACCACCTGCTGTAAGGGCAGGCGAAGTGCACTGTCTTCTCACTGCTCTCTGCCTTGCCTGAACTATTATCTATTATCTATTATATTAATTATATTACATTATCTAGATATTATAATAGATGTGTAAAATCATAATCTGAAAAAATATTCCATTAACATTTATGGGGCCACTGTTTCTAGATTAGAAGGACTAATTACTCACCCCCTTTCCTGAACTCATATTTGTAGCCTACAGCCTGCACCACACAGTGTAGCATTACTTATATGTCTCAGTCACACATTATTTACTGATGACTCCATGAGCTTTACTAATGGCTGGTACACATTCAGTGCAAGCTCCCCCAAACTAAATATTGTCTTTTTGCTTCTTTTGCTTCTGGAAATGGTATGGTAACTACTGTTTCTGAAGTAGTTAAACACAACTTTACATGTCTCCTGCAGTCCCTTGAAAATGTGTTTGGTGACAGCCAGCCTCTACCCGTGGGTGAAAATTTGCAGAAGTGTAGGACACTTACACTCACTCTCAGGTGCCTGCAATGGGACAATAATTATGGCCCCTGAAGATGTCCACGTGCTAATGCCAAGAAACTGCAAGTACATTACATAACATAGTAAAGGTTGCATGTGGAGGAAGGTTGCCCTTCAGTGGACCTCCCGATAGGGAGGTAACAGTGGACCGTCTGGGTCAGCTGAATGCAATCACAAGGGTCTTGGGCATGAAAGAAGGAGGCAGTGGAGCAGCTCAGAGTGATGTGACGTGAAAAGGACACAGCTGAACATTGATCCTTAGATGATGGAGAAGGGGACCACTAGCCAGGGAAGGGGCCTCCATAGGCTAGAAAAGGCAGAAAAAGCATTTTAAAAAATCCCGCACCCATTTATGATAAAAATTCTCTGCAAAGTGGGAATAAAGGAAACATATCTCAAAATACTAAAAACTATATATGACAAACCCACAGCTAACATTATACTGAATGGGGAAAACTAAAAGCATTTCCTTAAGATCAGGAACAACACAGGGATGTCCACTTTCATCACTATTATTCAACATAGTACAGAAAGTCCTAGCCACAGCAATCAGACAAAAAAAAAAAAAATATATATATATATATATATATAAAATGAAGGACATTCAAATTGGAAAGGAAGAAGTAAAACTGTCAATATTTTTGTATGACATGATATTGTATAAAAAGAACCCTGAAGTTTTCACCAAAAAATTATTGGAACTGATAAGTAAATTCAGTAAAGTAGCAGGATACAAGATTAATATTTGGAAGTCAGTGGCACTTTTATACTTTAACAATAAATGATCAGAAGGAGAAACTAAGAAAATATTCCCATTTACAAATGCAAAAGAACGAGGTACCTAGGAATACATTTAACCATGGAAGTAAAAGACCTGTATTCAGAAAATTATGAGACACTGAAGGAAGAAATTAAAGAAGGTACAAGTAAGTGGGAGCATATATGCTGTCAAGGATAGAAAGAATTAACATTGTTAAAATGTCCATACTACCCAAAGCAATCTATAGAGTCAAGCAAATTCTATCAAAATACCAAAGGTGTATCTCATGGAACTAGAATAAATATTCCAAAAATTTATTTGGACCCACAAAGGATCCCTAATAGCTTCAGCAATCTTGACCAAAAAAAAAAAAAAGTTGGAGGTAGCAGGCCATCTGATATCAAACTGTATTACAAGGCCATCGTAATCAAAACAGCCTGGTACTGGCTTAAGAACAGACATGTAGATTAATGAAACAGACTAGAGAACCCCAAAATAAACCCATGCCTATGTGGTCAATTAACATATGACAAAGGCAGCAGGAACATACAATGAGGTAAAGACAGTTTATTCAATAAATGGTGTTGGGAAAATTGAACAGGCACATGCATAAAATGAAATGACCACCTTCTTACACCACATGCAAGAATAATTTCAAAAATAGATTGAAGACTTAAATGTAAGATACAAAAACATAATCATTCTGCAAGAAAACACAGACAGTAAAATCTCTGACATTTGTTTTACCAATAGTTTTTTTTTTTCTTCTGATATATCTCCTCAGACAAGGGAAACAAAAGAAAAAACTACACAAATGGGATGACATCCAACTAAAATATACAGAACAGGAAACCATCAACAAAATGAAAAGGCAGTCTAATAAGTGGGTGGACATATTCACCAATGATACATATAAGAGGTTAATATCCAAAATGTATAAAGAACTCATACTACTCAACACCAAAAAATGAACATTCCAATTAAAAAATGAGCAGAGGACCTGAACACACACTTCTCCAAAGACAACATACAGATGGGCAATAAATGTATGAAAAGATGCATCATGAATTGTCAGAGAGATGGAAATTGAAACCACAATGAGACACCACCTCACACCTGTCTCAGTGCTTATCATCAATGAATCTGTGAATGACGAGAGTTAGAGAGGGTGTGGAGAAAGGGGAAACTTTGTGCACGGTTGTTGTGAGTCCAGATGGTGTAGACTCTGTGGAAAGTAGTGTGGAGTTTCTTGAAAAAATTAAAAGTGGTCAGTGGAATGGAGGTTTGAGAGGTCCCCATTGACTCTCCCCATGAAGTTTCAACAATTTGAGCAGCTATAATTTATCAAAGGTTCTCTGCTCAATGCGCAAACACACCTGAAAGATTGAAGCTTTGCTACCTCTGAAGGTGGGCAAGTGGGAGCCAACTGGGGAGATGGAAAGGAACAAGAGCTGAGGTAGTGCCAGGGACACAGCCTGGAGTGTGCAGCCCAAAGCTCACTGCAGGTCTCAGCCCAGAGACGGGGAGTAATCAGGTTGTTGCCTGCACTCCCTTCAGCCAGGAGGAGCTGAGAGCTACAGTGAGCATTTCTGCAGGAGTGATCAGTACCTGCTGTGACTGCACCCAGTGACCTGGGAAGGGACAAAACACACAGGTGCAGCCATGGTTGCCCAGCTGTCAGCATTACAGGCAGAGAAACAAAGCCAGGAGCCTCGCTGTCTATCCTCACTCTCCCAGAGCTAGTAGTGGGCCCCAGAAGGAGCCGTAGCAGTGAATGTTGGGTTGCAGAGCACATTATCTGCAAACTTGAGAGGTGGTGCTACAGAAACATCATTTTCTGGAGGGATAGGCAACTCTGCAACTATTCTCACGGTCAGGTGCAGATACAGAGGGGAAGCCACTGAGATCTGCCAGTTTCCATTACTGGAAAACAAAGGAAGTGGCCGGCTTCCCCTAGCTTCCCCCAGTTCCAGCAATAGTGGCTGCACTGCCGGCAGTGTCTGGATGCAAGAGACAGCACTGGGATTTCATGAACTTGGAACCCAGTCAGCTACCACATTCTTCTGCAGGGGTGGTACTCTGCAACTGAGGTGACCTGAATACAGAGAAAATACCCATCTTAACAGAGAATAAAAGACATTTTCTTGATGTCTTGTAATGTTCTACATCTGATTGAGTGTTGGTGATCATACTTGTAGTTTTGTGACCTATTGTTTCTTGTTTCAGGTAAACTAACCCCCTTGAGTATTTCCTCAAATGGGGTAAACTTTTCAGCTTCTATACATCTGGAAAGGTCTTTATTTCTCCTTATATCTAAAGTATACCACCGCCCAAAAATCTGAAAAGCTAGAGCAGTGCAAGAGAACTAAAAAATTTGGGCTTCGACACCACCTACTGCGGAACAATAGAAACACTTATTTTTTTCTTCTTTTACTGTTGTTTAATTACAGTTTTCCGCATTTTCCCCATTACTCTCTTCCACCCTACCCACGAGCACCTCCAACATTCAATCCCCACCCCTTGTCTTTGTCCATGGGCCCTTTATACAAGTTCCTTGACTTTACCCTTCTTCTTTCTTGTTATTCCCCTTCCCCCTCCCCCCTCCCCTCTGGTCACCATCAGTTTGTTCTTTATTTCCATGTCTCTGGTTCTATTTTGCTTGCTTGTTTGTTTTGTTGATTAGGTTCCACTTATAGTGAGATCATATGGTATCTGTCTTTCACCACCTAGCTTATTTCACTTAGCATAATGCTCTCCAGGTCCATCCATGCCGTTGTAAAGGGTAGTAGCTCCTTCTTCCTTTCTGCTGCGTAGTATTCCATTGTGTAAATGCACCATCGTTTTT